>QLOM01007881.1:0-27612 GCA_003313785.1 Termitomyces sp. MG148
TTCCCTCTGCCAGTTGTGTGACTTAGCCGCAACCTCCGGAGGTCGCCCTTACAGTAGTGACAGAGAACAAGGAAAACAAGGCTGGCTCTTCTGGTCATGGCAAGAAGCAGGCATGTTCCCCAGCTGGCAACTTGGAGGCATTCAAGCAACCGTGCTTGGATACAGAAGACCTTCAAGGTGCTAAGTTGGACGGCTTGGTGGGGATCTTGGCGAGCATGCCTGCCCCCTTTGTTCCTAGCAACTCTGAGGCTGGCCCTAGCAGCATAGGAGGAATGGAGGAGGCTGAGCTGGGTGACAAAGATGCTGAGGGTAACAAGGAGGAGGAAACAGGGGAAAGTGCAAGTGCAGAGAGAGCAGAGGGATTGGCAGAGGAGGAGGTCACTGAGGGAGGAGAGGAAGAGGTAAGGCTCCTCTCCTGACCTTGGGTAGCACTGACATCTTGGCGCTCTCAGTTGGCAATTGCCTGCGACATGTCTTCTGGCAACAAAGACCACAAGCAGCAGGAGCGCCCTGCCCCAGTTTCCAGGTAGAATACTAGGTAGACCCTCCTGCCATCCTCACATGTTGATAAGACTTGGGCAGGGCTCAGTGCACCAGTGCTATTTTTAGCAATTTATGTTTTACAGCTAGCAGGGATCAAACTCAGGCTACAGGACGTGACGCAGAGGATCACAGGGCTTAGCAACCACATGACTTGGTAATCACCTGCTGTTCACCTGACCTCAGCATTGGCCCCCTTCAGGCCCCCGATGGAAATGCAGTACTTCTCAAAAGCTCCGGACAGGCCCCCTTGATGGTTTCAGCCTTAGCGACACTTACAGTTGATCCGACGCTTAGCGACCTATGCAAGACAGGCCCTCTTGATGGTTTCAGACCTTAGCAACAGTCCCCGTGCATTTGGCCTTTTTCACTGCTAAAATGTTAAGTTAAACTTGCCGACTTGACAAACGCCGTCACTTAGCGAACTTTCACGTTCCATTATAATTTGTTTCCATTTTGTGATTGATTTAATTAGCGACTTTTTAGTTTAATTGCCATGGCAGCCTAGCGCCTATAAATACTGTACATATTTTGTCTTAGCATCATCGAATCATATGCCCCACAGTTCAGATTACATTTCAGCGCATTCTAAGGCTTCAGAGTTGCTAAGTGAATCAGTCTTGCCAACTTTATCTCACCAGCAGCGACTACCGACTTTTGTATTACGGTGCCATACAGGCACATTATCGCCAACATCTACGTTGCTAGGAGCTCTTACCGACTTCTAGCACCCTAGCGCCTTGCAGGCTTGCAGGCTTAGATTGCTAAGCACCCAGTTTATTTTGTTAAAGTTCAAATCCCACTAAACAGACTAGGCTTTTGGGACCCTGCCCAGGACTCTCTCAAAACACTAGCGACTGCCTGACGCTACTCATTCGTGAGGCGCTAAGTGTACCATCTACCTGGACAGTGCTTAGTGACTTTTGGGCGTCATCAACGTTACTGGTGGCGACTTCAACTGGCTTGGCGAGGAGCTGGTCTACTCCGTCACTGGCATGAGGTTGCCAGAGGACCTCCAGTGATTCATGGAGCGCGCGGCTGGAATGGAGTTGGTAATGGCATGGGAGATGAGGGTGGTGGACATGGAGATGGCAGGGATGAGGAGGAGGAGGAGGACGCTGGCATGCAGTGTGGGCATCCTGCGGCGCTACCAGAGAGACTGTGAGGAGGCGCTCACCTGGCAGGAAAGGAACAACGTCCAGGTGGAAGACTTTTTCCCTCTGCCACCTTTCTCCTTCCCAACGGACCCCAATCAGGCCTAGTCACTAGCGCCTGTAAAAATTTTTGAACATTCAGTATTGTTGCACATAGATTGAGAAAGCCAAGAGAAAAAAATGTAATATAATGAGTTTTCTTGGACTTAAAAGTGTGATAAGTAAGAGAAAGTCTGTTGGTAATGAAAGGAAAGGTGGGTTTAAAGGACTTGAATAAAAAACAACATGACTTAGTGAGGCAAACCTTCTATGGCGACTTGAAAAGAAAAGGGAACACTCAGTAGATCATCATAGCAGAAAACCCTTGTGTAAGAGTTGTGCAAGGTGCCAGGCACCTATAGGGCACTAACACTGTGTCTTGAGGTAGGTAAAAGTCTGTGTAGTAATAAAATTTAAGAAAAATAAAGGAAGCGGTAGGTAACAAAAGCTTAGCAAGAGGTCTAGCAACTATAAATCGTCTTCTTCTGGGGGCAGTAAGTCATCATCCAAGAGATCGGTTTCTTCAAGTTCCCTGAGCTTGGCGGTATTGATGTCTAGCGCCTCTAGTAGTAAGGGTATGTGGTTGTGCGCTAAGTAGAGAAGGAGGTGAAAGGCAGCAACAGGCCTGTGCAGTACCAACCCATCTAATTCACAAAGGACATAAGCGCCTCCATGGTTGCAAGAGATAACTACCAAGGGCTCCAAGTAGTGTGGGCGCATCTTTTTGTTGTGGGTGGTCTCAATCTTGGAGTTTCTCATGAGCACTTGCAACCCGCGCCCAAAGTTGTAATCTTTGATAGTGGCACTGTGGTCAGTTTCAAACCAAAGTGCCACTTGGCACCTAGCGCTAAAGACTGTTTTGTGTAGTTGTGCTAAGTCTTTACTGCATCGTTGGAAGTCAATTGCTCTTCTAGTGACTAAGTTGGTAGTGGACAAGATGGAGTTGGGTGCTGGCTGGAGGTAAGTTGCCTCCACAATGTCAGCAGGGAGTAAGGGATGGGTGCCGGTGGCTGCATAATAAGGTGAGCATCCCATGCGCTCTTATGTATAGTTACCCTTTCCAACCAAAACACTGAGTAGGTTGCCTTGCTCCATTTGGACTCGTCGCCCTCTACTGCCTTGAAGAGGGCTTGGCACACATCAAAGTGAGGGTGCTCCACAAGGCCGTTAGCGTGTTTGTTGTAGCCTGAGATGCGTATGTGGTGGATGTTGTACTTCTTGGCAAGGTAGGTTAGCGCTTTAATGATGGAGGCACCATTGTCGGTAACTATTTCCCTTAGCGCGCCCCAGCGGCAAATGATGTCTTCAAATAACCACTTAGCAATAGCATCAGTATTTTCCCTCTGTAGCATCCTGAATTTGGGCTAGTAGACTAGCGAGCAGCGACCTTGTATGATGTACTTGTAGCAACCAGACTTGGGCATGTGCATGGTGTTGATATAGATCTTGCTGAAGAGAGGCGCTGGTGTAGCAATGGTTGGCAGGATGAGTAGTTGGCGTGTCTGTTGAATCTGGCAAAGGTGACAGGTCTTGATGTACCAAGCAACATCAGCTCTAATGTGTGGCCACCAGAAGTGTTCCAGTAGTGTAGCGCATGTAGCATAAAGTCCCCTGTGGCCTAAGTCATTATGCATGGCACATAAAATCCTGAGTCAGTTGCCAGACTGCACTACTAGCTTGTGTGTGCCATCCTTGTTGTGTCACCAGAGTTGATTGTTGCTGATGAAGAAATTGGTGGCATAACATATGAAGGTGGCGTACTCATCATCGCTAAGATGGCTAGGGTGCTTAAGTGTGTCCAACCAGTCTTTAATGGTGTCTAGGCATTTGTTATCTGCATGGGCCTTAGCACTTCTGGGTACTGAGTTGTAGGCAAGGTCAGTACTGTTTTCTCTGAGGGGTTTGGGTTCTTCAATGCATCTGAGGGTTGGCGACTGGTCAGTCACGTTGGCGGTAAAGAATGTGAGAGGAGTGGTGAAGGGTGTTGGTTGATAAGGAATAATGGGATAAAGGAAAGCACTAGTGGGTCGGTCACTACAGAGTAGGTGGATAGGCAGTTGTATAAGGTACATGAATCCATGCAGATGGTCAATCTAGTTCAGGTGTTGTCATTGCTATGGTCTGGCATGGGGTTGGTAGGCTGCAAAGGGCATCGGGAAAGTCCATCAGGTCCATGGTAAGTGCCCTTGACGTGTACAAGTTCAAAGTGGAACATGAGGATAGCAACTATCCAGCAATTCATGCTGGTGGAGGGCTGTATGTCAGGATTCTGCAGCATACCTTTGATGTACCTAGCATCCACTTCAACAATGAGGTTGCACATGCCAATGAGATACATCCTTAGCGCCTGAAAAGCCTTAAAGAGTCCATAGAGCTTGAGTTTAGCCTGGCTGTAGCATGACTCCCTGTCATTTAGTGTAATAGACCCAATGCAATTGTAGCACCTCTGCTTTCTGTTGTTGCTAAGGCATTGGCAGAGAAAGAAACCTACCGCTATGCATGAAGTGTCAACTGCTAAGATGACAGGATCTGGTGACTGATAGTCAATAGGGACGAGGGGCTGAGCTTCCTGTATTGCCTTGACAAGATCTTTCTAGGTGGCAACTTGCTCAGGTCCAAACTCAAATGAGGTGTTAGTGTATGTGAGTCAGTTAAGATGGTGAGCATGGTGGGCAAAGTTCTTGATGAAGATGCACAAGATACCAACAGTCCCTAGGAAGGCGCATACCTCAGACAAGTTGTGGCAGATACTCCAGCATCAGCACTCCAGAAGTGCTAAGCATGATTTGTTGGGAACACAACTGCTAGGTGTACAGACGTGTCCTAGGATCTTGAAGTGGGGTGCACATAAGACAAGCTTGTGACTAGAGAACGTACTGCCACAATACTTCATGCACTGGAGAATGCAGTTAAGGAGCTGAAAGAAGTCCCATAGTGCTAGGCACACGCCAGGGTTGTTGGGGTGAGTTGCTGGAAGGCCATCAATGAGTCGCCAGTCTTTGGGACCCTTAGCGCCAACATCATCAATGAAGCTTTGCACAAATTTGGGTATTTTGGGTTGGAGAATAAAGTTAACGTCATTGTGGAATATGGAGACAGAGTTGGTCCAGCCCATTGGTAAGGTGGCTAGGCGCAAGGCACCAAAGGGTGTCTGGAAAGTGGTAAGGTTGCGGGAAGAGGGATGTATCAAGCGCTTGTCGTAGCCAACATAAAGGTTCAAGGTGGCACCACAGATTCTACCAGCAAAGGACTCAGCGACATGGTCAGGAAAGGGCGGCATGCCAGAGTGTTGTATAGTGACCCTATTCAGTGGTTCCAAACTGTGAACAATTCTAAGGTTACCATTTTTCTTAAGGACACAGAATCAGCGTGAGCGGTAAGCGCTATTTGATGGCTCATACACTCCCACCTTGATCTTGCTGCGTATAATTTGGCAGACCTCTGCTTCCAGTCTAGGTGGTATAGGGCGGTTGTATTCAGTCCAGAGTACATGAGGGATGGTTGGTATGACCACCAGAGGGAAGAAGTTGGTAGGGAAGCTGCATCTTTCTGGGTCCTCCCAGGCAAATGCTTGGTTCTGTTTGGCCATAAGGTCGGTAAGCACATCCAATTCTGATGAAGTGAGAAAACCAGTGTCATGGTTGCTAACAAATTGCTGGCAATGTTCTTCTGTGAAGCAACCAGTCGGCTGGAAGAGTGGCAGATTCGGAGTTAAAGTGGGGATGTTGGCAAGAGGGTCGCCAAGGATGCATTGTTTGATTCTGAAGTCCTTGGCTACTGTGCTGGCAACAGGCTTAGTTTTAAGCGGTACAGTGATGACACCCAAAAGTCGCTAAACACTGTCCTGGTGGATGGTAAACTTAGCGCCTCACAAATGAGTAGCGTCGGGCGGTCGCTAGTGTTTTTGAGAGAGTCCCAGACAGGGTCCCAGAAGCCTAGTCTTTTAGTGGGGTTTGAACTTAGAAAAATAAATCAGTTGCTTAGCAATCTAAGCCAAAAGCCTGCAAGGCGCTAGGATACTAGAAGTCAGCAAGAGCTCTAGCAACGTAAAACGTTGACGATGATGTGCCCATATGGCACCATAATATGAAAGTTGGTAGTCGAAGCTGGTGAGGTGAAGTCAGCAAGACTGGTTCACTTAGTGACTCTGAGGACTTAGAATGCGCTGAAATGAAATCTGAACTGTGAGGCGTATGATTTGATGATGGCTAACACAAAATATGTACAGTATTTATAGGTGCTAGGCCGCCATGTCAATTAAACTAAAAGTTGCTAATTAATCAATCACAAAATAGAGACAAGTATAATGGAACGTGAAAGTCGCTAAGCAACAGTGTCTGTCAAGTCGGCAAGCTTTAACTTAACATCCTAGCAGTGAAAGAGGCCCAATGCACGGGGACTGTTGCTAAGGCCTGAAACCATCAAGGGGGCCTGTTTTGCATAGGTTGCTAGGCGTTGGATCAACTGTAAGTGTTGCTAAGGCCTAACACCAACACATGGACCTGTCCAGAGCTTTTGAGAAGCACCGGACTTTTATCGGGGACCTGAAGGGGGCCAGGCTGAAGTCAGGTGAGTAGCAGGTGATTACCAAATCATGTGGTTGCTGTCACAACCCAACCCCGGGCCTGAGCCCCGGGCCCGGAACCACACTACACACCCCGGCAAACACCCCTCGCACGACCTCGACTCGGGACGAACCCCACGAACACCCAATACGGCCATCACGTCATAACCCGGTCGACCCTGACGTTCCCCTGGGCACCCCACGGACACTACCGACGACCCCCGGGGATTCCTGGCGCGACAGCACGGCAACCCACACAACACCCGGCGCATCACGCATCATTCGACGCATCATGCATGATCACTTCATGCCACGCATCACGCCGTGCATCATGCATCGCCCCGCGCATCAACCCACGCATCATGCATCGCCCCGCGCATCAACCCACGCATCATGCTTCGTCCCGCATCAACTCCCGCATCATGCCTCAGCGCGTCCTCTCGTCGCGCCACGTCCTCCCTCGTGCGGCGCCACTGCGACTCCCAAAGCAACGGCGCCACTCCCATCCGACACCCGCGTTTTTCCTTTGTCCCCCTAGGTGCTCCGGGACACCACCAGAGCCCCGGAGCAGCCCCCAAACCCAGAACCAGGACCCCGGACCTGCCCCGTCGCGTAGTCAATATATAAGCCCTCCCGTAGCACTAAGTACGGTAGTCTTGATATTGCCCATACTCTCCGGTTTTCCTCTCGTATCGCTCCGGCCTCGTAACTTCGCCTCGTACTTGTCTCCTCTCTATTGTCTCGTACTCGTCTCTATTTCTATAGTCCGCATCCGTCTCTATTCTCTCGTCTCATGTGTGTCCATTGTCTCTATCTACTCTCTTAATTCCATCTCCTTTGCTCATTTGTCTCCTTCCTCCTTCCTCGTCTCTGCCTCAAGTTTCTCCCTTCCTTCTCTTCCCGTATTCCGGTCTCTTATCTTCTCCGGTCCGCATTCTCCGCTATTCTAAGTTCGGTCCCGCACCTGTCCAACTCTAAGTTGCCTATTCGCCTATCAGCCCCTTGATTTCCCCGGATAGTTCGCCGCCGGCACGCCACTCATCGTGCCGTCTAAACCGAACTTCCCCTAGTAGAACCTTCCCGTCCGGCGCTCGCCCCTTGCTCGCGCCAACCCCGGGACACTTCGTCTGATCTCCCCACGCCCCCGGCGCACGTCACCTCCTCCCGGCGCCTACCTCCGGTCCTCTCTGAGTTCCGGCGTGTCCGTAGCTGTCCGAGTCCGCTTGGTAAGGCCTCGCCCAGAATTGCTGAGCCCCCGGGTCAGCGGAACCTGACAGTTGCTAAGTCCTGTGGTCCTCTGCGTCGCATCCTGTAGCCTGAGTTTGATCCCTGCTAGCTGTAAAATATAAATTGCTAAAAATAGTGCTGGTGTGCTGAGCCCTGCCAGAGTCTTATCAACGGGCTTATATTTCTTTTGGACCTGAACCCCTTTGTTAGTGACAGCAAAGGTGGAGGTGGTAGGTAATGGAGGGGACAATTCCCTAGCAGAGTTGCTAGGGCAAGTAAGTCCAAGAATAGCGGGGTAGGAGGAACTAGGGATGGTTTCAAGATAAGTGTCAGTGGAAGTGAAACGGTCAAACTGGTCAGAAGTGGTAAGTGTCAGGAGACTGGTCTCCGGACCGTGTCCAGCCCTATTCCAGGCTTAGTCTGATGATATGCCTATTCCTAGCAGATCCAACCAGCCGCTTGGCCCACCCTTTCTCCTTCCGTCTTGTAGTAGTAAGCCTTGATGAGTCATATGCCTGGACCTTACTCACCATCGATTATTGTTAGCCATACTCCTTTACATACTAAGACCCAATTAGTAAACAGTATTAGTAATAGCACAGCCACTAATGTAGTATATATAGGCAGCCTGTGGGATAGAATATCCCCAGGCTGAACAATAGCAGTGTTCTTCTGGCCTATCCACTGAACCAACTGTAAGCTAGTCTAGCACCGTCCAACCCTCTGTTAGCCTTGCTTGCCTCTTGCCTGACTCTTGCCCACTTCTGTGCTCGCTCAACTCCCACTTGCTCCCTGCATCACTGACTCTGTGAAAGGAGTTTTGCAGATGTCAAGCATTTCTCTTACAGTAAAGTTCAAGTAGGCAAGAGCAGAGTCAGTAAGGGGTTGCATGTTTTTGGGTTTTGTACTGGGATTAAGCACATCAGTGCTAGTGTCAAGAGATGGAGAAAGTACTTCAGAGTCAAGATATGCAGTTGAAACAATATTTACAAGACCACTTTGGTGGTCATAGTCTAGCATGAGTGCTACATCTCCGTGATCATTGCTAATCACCTCCTCAATGGTGGATGAAAACACTTGTGGTGACCCAGGTGCTGCTCAATGAAGGTGGGTGCCTTAGCAAGTTTTTTCCTTCTGGCACCCTCTGGGGAAGGTTGGTACCATGCAGTGGATGCCAGAGTTGGGGTCGCTAATTGTGAGTGTGGTTTTGTTGTCTGAGAGGGTCCTGACTATAGAGCATGCTAAGACGTCAAAAGGTCTGCCAAGTAAGATGTCGTATGTGGGGAAGTGTAAGATGTGGATTTGCAGATAGAATGTGAGGTCACCAATTGTGCATAGCACGTTCTTAGTGAGTCCCAGCAACCGGTCTACTGTGCCATTAGTGCTTTGCATGTTCAAAACAATACCTGGATCATAAATTAGTCCTAGGTTGTTGGTGACTTCAGCTGACATCGATATGATTTGAGACCTGCTATCCACTATGGCCTCAACTTCCTGGTGACTGTCGATGGTAAGCATTATTGAGCATATGGCATGTAAATCCTGAGCAACTGTTGATGCAAAATGTAGGGTTTGTTGAACTAATCAGAGGAACTCCAATTAGTGTAGACAACTAAACTTTACTTTTGCAAGTTTCATAGGGCTATGATGCAGAAACTAACACTTGTAATAAAATTGAAATGGTTTTTGTAGTTTTAGTTTATTATTATAATGAACCAAAGTAGTCCACACAATAAAAGGTCTCTAAAAGATACCAAAAAG
The DNA here is from genome assembly GCA_003313785.1 of Termitomyces sp. MG148. NCBI lineage: Eukaryota > Fungi > Basidiomycota > Agaricomycetes > Agaricales > Lyophyllaceae > Termitomyces > Termitomyces sp. MG148. The sequence goes on from QLOM01007881.1 coordinate 9,286, forward strand.
CGACTCTAATGAAGTCCACTAAATGATAGGTCTAAGTAGTCATACTCCCTGGGGACTCTGAGCCACACAAATGGCTTATTCACTAGATTAATAAAGTCAAGCTTGAATTTTGAGCAAACTTAGTTCACACAAAGGTAGGCTACAAGCTTTATTAAAGCTGGTCTGAAGTACTTTACTTGATTAGCCTAAGCAGTCCACTCTCTGGGGATCCTGAGCTGCACAGGTAGTTCCTTGCTGGGTCCCCTTCTCCTTGTCCTATTTATACCCTTTCCCTGTGCATGGACCATGCATGATTGGCGTGTCCACAGACCTCCTATTGGTCTGGGTGTTGGCTAATATTGAGCCAGCCAGGGGTCAATTCAATAAAATTTACTGAATTGGAGGTTTTTGCTTCAGCAGCCAGTTTCAGGCTATTTCTGGCCTCCAGTTTCCACGTTTCCACCATCTGAGACCTGCTAAAGGTCCTGTTGTATTTGCGTGGTTCTGGGGAGTCCGAAGGGACCCATGGGGGTGGGATAGCACTATAATTGAGTGCTGTAGGGCTTCAGGAAGAAAAACCACAAAGGTTTGATGGTTCTGATGTGCTGATCATGGATCATAATCTGGGATCTCCAGTTGATCTCATCAATCTTCAATTTGGACTTGTTTTTGGCAATTGGATCTTGATCTGAGATTAGATAGTCTATCTTTAGCCTAATCTAATCCTTGATGCATGATCCAACTGATCCCTCAATCTTCCTGATAATCTTGCTCAGATCACTCCATGATATCATCATCTGATAGCTACCAATGTGCTGTGCTATTTTTAGCTGGATCTTTGATTTTGAATCTCTCCATGATCAAATCAGCTTCTTTCACACAGCCACACTTTGCTTATCATTCTCATCAAGATCTATTGCTAGATCATCACTGATTGATTGATGGAAGCCCTTGGCTATCACCAATCCATCACTACTTGAAGGTTTGTCTATAACTCAACAAATTATGCACCATTTGACCTTATTTGACCAGTTTCAGACTTGTCAGGAGGCACAGAACATTACGGTAGGGACAGCCTATAGGTTTTGGCTGTCTAGTATGTCTGGCTTACAGTTTTCAGCCTTATTTTTGACATACTTTATACATTTTTGTCTTATACTGTTATAATGTTACTGGTTTCAGTGTTTTGCTATGGCAGGCCACTGTATCAATGACCAAGGGAAGCACTCACTGGACAAGTACATCTCTCCAGAAGAGCAAGAGGAGCTACTCTTAACCGTCTCTGGACACCCTCATCCTGGAGGAGGCACAGGAGGACCCCCATGTTTTAAGGGGCCCAGAGGAGCGGACAGAGGGTTTTTAAAGGTGCAGCAGGTGACCAGTATGCCCCTGCTGCCTAGTACTAATGGTTTGCATGTTGATACGGTGGCCTGCCATTGCAGAACACTGAAACCAGTAGCATTATACGGTATAAGACAAAAATATATATAGTATGTCTAAAAACAAGGCTGGAAACCATAAGCCAGACATACTAGGCAGCCAAAACCTGTAGGCTGGACATACCGTAGTGTTCCCCGCCTCCTGACAAGTCTGAAACTGGTCAAACAAAGTCAAACGGTGCATAATTTGTCAAGTTATAGCAAACCTTTGAGTAGTGATGGATTGGTGATAGCCAAGAGCTTCCATCAATCAATCATTGATGATCCAGAGTAAGATCTTGATGGGAATGATAAGCAAGCTGTGGCTGTGCCAAAAGAAGCTGATTCAATCACAGAGAGATCTGCAATCAAAGATAAAGCTGAAAATAGCATGGCACTCAGCGGCCATCAAAATAGATTAGATTAATAGCTATCTAATCTTGGATCAAGGTCCAAATACCAAAATCAGTCTAAATTAAGGATTGATGCAATCAATCAAAGATTCCGGATCATGATTTGTGATCAGCGCATCAATTCCATCAAACCTTTGTGACTTTCCTTCCTGGAGCTCTACAGCACTCAATTATAGTGCTATCCCGCTCCCTTGTTGGGTACCTCCAGACTCCCCAGAACCATGCGGATACAACGGAAGGACCCTTAGCGGGTCCTGGATGACGGAAACGCGGAAAACGGAGGCCAGAAATAGCCTGAAACTGGCTGCCGGAGCAAAAACTTTCAATTCAGTAAATTTTATTGAATTGGCACCTGGATGGCTCAAACTTTAGCCTATACCTGGACCAATAGGAAGCCACTGACACGCAAAATCACGCATGGTCCATGCGCATTCAAAGGGATATAAATAGGGGAAGAAAAGGGGGACTCAGCTAAGGAAAACCTGTGCAGCTCGGAGTCCCCAGGGAGTGCTTAACAATGCATCTACGGAGATCCAGGTTGTTGGGCATGTATATCCGCCCCCGGAGGATGAGAAGACTGTCTAGTAGACTCCACCTGTCCATGCATACAGACTTCATACTGGAGGGGGGCCCCAAACATAGCACCAGCACAGCTCAGGCAACTGAGTCTTCCTGCATGCCTTCCTGGTTGCCTCAGCAGTATGTTGACCTCATCTCCTTGCATGAATACCTCTTCCAGCACACAGATGGCAAATAGCTCCAGATGCAGAGGGATGATGTTGTTGTTGTCCTCTACTCTGAAGCCATGGTCAGCACATCAGGACAGGGTGTCGGGCTTTCCTATACTTTGGCCTGATTTGTGGTGCAACATGAAGTCAAAGTTGGCCAGGTACAGAGACCACTGGGCCTGGTGACAGTTAAGCTTCTTGGCCATCCAGAAGTACTCCAGGTTCTTGTGGTCCATCCAGACTTTGAATTTGTGTTGAGCCCCCTCCAAGAAGTAGTGCCATTTGATTGTAAGCATTTCTTTGTTGTGGATCTCATAGTTTTGTTCCATGGCATTGAAGCTCTTGGAATGGAAGGCTATGGAGTGCCACTTACTGTTTTCTGGAGACTGTTGGGAGAGGACTGCACCAGTTGCAAAGTTAGAGCTGTTGGCCTTAATGCAGAAGGGATGGTCATTGTCTGGGAAGAGCAGGACTGGCTTTAAAGTGATGGCAGATTTGAGGGTGTCAAAAGCCTGCTGCTTCATGTTGCTCCAAGCCCAAGTGATAACCTTCCCAGTGAGATCAGATAAGAGGCATGCATGATGGGAGAAGTCCTGGATGAAACGCTGGTAGAAGTTAGTGAACTCCAGGAAGGCCTGCACTTCCTTCTTACTCCAGGGCTCCAGCCACTGTGTGACACTAGCCATCTTCACCAGGTCCATCTCTGCCATACCATGGGAGATAATGAGTATGAGATATTCAATACGGGTCTGCTCAAACTCGCACTTCTCTAGCTTGAAGTAAAGCCGGTGCTGGCGAAGATGGTCCAGGACAACTCATGTGATCTACCGATGCTCCTCTAGCATCTTGGTGTAAATGAGGATGTTGTTGAGATACACACAGACCACTTTGTCTATGATCAGGTCCTGGAAGATGTTGTTCATCATAGTCTGAAAGGTGGCGGAGCTGTTTCCAAAGAACATCACTAGAGCCCATGGTTGGTCTGGAAGGCTGCCTTCTACTCATCTCCCTCCTGGATGGGCACATTGTTGTAGCTCCACTGGACATCCAACTTGGTGAAGTAGCGTGCACCTTGGAGGTTATTAATCAGTTTGGAGATGAAAAGGAGTAGATAGCGGTTCTTGACAGTTATCATGTTGAGCATGCAATAGTCCTAGACCAACCAGAAGGAACCATCCTTCTTAATGAAAAATACTGGAGAGGCCATTAGAGACTTTGAGGGGCGGATTAGTCTGGACTCCAGATTCTCCTGGATGAAGGCATCAAGCTCATCCTGCTCCTTGGGCATGAGCAGATAAACTTTGCAGTTGGCCGGCTTTGAGTCTGGTAGGAGCTCAATGGTGTGGTCCTACTGCTTGTGTTCCAGGAGGGAGTGAAATGAGGCCTTGGAGAAGTCCTCAAAGTCGTGTAAGTGGTTGGAAACCACATCCCAAAACACCCAGGGCTGGGCATTGGCGGCAAAGGCCTGGGCCAACTGCTGAGAGGTGGTTTGGCTGGCCCAGATCTCCTCTGCAACTGGCAGAGGTTGTAGGGTGGTGGCGTAGATGCGGTCTCCTACCTTGATGGCTTTATCTGGAAGCTCCAGGTCCTGCACGGGTAGGAACTCCCCCTTGCGTCCCTTTTCCTGGCTGGAGTCCCCTCCGCTATGTCTGTTGTCCTCATAGAGGGCCTCTCTATGAGGGAATGCCAGAGGTGGGGAGTCTAGCAGATCAACATTGGCAAAGAGGAGGTGTCCTACATGACATGCCCTGATAGCTGCGCGTTTCTGCATAGCAGTGCACTGCTCCTTCTTCACTTCTTTGGTGCATGTTGCACAACGCCAGGGGCACTGGCTCATGCTCACCTCTTTGGTAGTCTAGTTGATCTCTGAGTTGTGCTCCCAGAGCCACAAAAACTCCAAGATCATGTTCTGCTTGCCAATACTTGTGACTGTGAAGGTGGTGCGCTTGGCATGGAACCGGTAGCGGAGTACAAGGTCCACCACAGACTTGATGGACCCAGCTCTGATGCAAGTGCCATCAACATTGTATACCAGGATCGGAGCAAGCAGGGGTCAGATGGTGAGCTGGTGCCGCTCTACATAGCTGGCATCCACAAAGAGCCCCATAGCTCCAGAGTCTAGGAGAGCCAACATGCTCTGAATTTGTTGCATGTCGGTCATTTCAATTTCCACGTTCATTTGGAGCAAGCTGGGCAATAGAGTAGAGGCAATTATGTAGTGGAGGGGGAAGCAGCGCTCCCAGGTGGGGAGGCACGCTTGGGCAGGTGTCAGAGTGGGTTGAGAAGAGTTGTTGGGTACAGCAGGGGTGGTGCTTATAGTTGATGCTTATAGTTGGGCGCAGAGAGCTGTCGATGAAGACTGTATTGACTTCTTCTACTGACAGACATTGATGCAAAATGTAGGGTTTGTTGAACTAATCAGAGGGACTCTAATCAGTGTAGACAACTAAACTTTACTTTCGCGATTTTTGTGGGGCTATGACACAGAAACTAACACTTGTAATGAAGTTGTAATGGTTTTTGTAGTTTTAGTTTATTATTATAATGAACCAAAGTAGTTCACAATATAAATGGTCTCTAAAAAGATACCAAAAAGCGACCCTAGTAAAGTCAACTAAATGATAGGCCTAAGTAGTCACACTCCCTGGGGACCCCGAGCCACACAAATGGTTTATTCACTAGATTAACAAAGTTCAAGCTTTAATTTGAGCAAACTTAGTTCACACAAATGTAGGCAATAAGCTTTATTAAAGCTGGTCTGAAGTACTTTACTGATTAGCCTAAGTAGTCCAACACCACAATTCCTGTGTTGCTGGACACCCTGGTAGGTGGAAAATGTTAGAACTTGTCTCCCAGAACTATTGGTGGCCACAGATGTCCTGCTACATAGGCTCCTACACTAGTCCCTGCAACCTCTGCCTCCAGACAAAACCCCACTGGTGCCTTCCAACAGGTCAACTGCAATCCCTCTGTCATAACCCACCTCCAGATCCGGACCACCCCACATACTCCCTGGCAAACACCTCTTGCACAACCTCAACTCAGGACAAACTCCACAATTACCCAACACAGCCATCACATCATACCTCGGCCAACTCTGACGCCCCCCTGGACATCACCGGCAAACCTCGGCACCCTCAGACATCACCAACAATCCTGGAAGACCTCTGGCATGACAGCACAGCATCCCATGCATCCCACGCATCATACATGACCTGCATCACCCAATGCATCATGCCATGCATCATGCATCACCTTGCACATCAGTTCCCGCATCATGCATCACCTCGTGCATTAGTTCCCGCATCATGCCTCACTGTGCCCCCTTGTCATGCCACATCACCCCTTGCACGGTGCCACTGTGACTCCCAAAGCAGTGGCGCCACTACCATCCAACACCCGCAAGTCTTCTTTATCTTCCCATATGCTCCAGGATGCTACCAGGGCCCCAGGAGTAGCCCTCAGACCTGGGGCCAGAACCCCGGACCTCCTCTTCAATGTGTAGTCAGTATATAAGTTCCATTGGTAGCACCCAGTCCAGTAGTCTTGATATTACCTACACTTCCTGCTTCCTTCCATATTGCTCTGGTCTTGTATTCTTGCCTTGCACTTGTCTCTCTCCCTATCATCTTGTAAATATCTCTATGCTTGTCCTCCTTATCTGTTCCTCAATCTATTTGTTACCTCTTGACTCCTTCCTCTCAGTTCTCTCTCGTCTCTTTTTTATCAGTCTCCCAATTTTCTTGGCCTCTCGCCTAATTGGCCTTGCTCTGCCAGAGCTTAGCTCCACAACTGTTCAACTCTAGAACCTTGTCCATGTGATCATTTGCTGCATCTTCTATGACACAACTGCCAGCATGTCAGTAGCTCCACTGAGCATCCCTGAACTCCCTTGCTCACTCAATCGCTCCCAGCTCTTGCTTCTTGCTCATGCTCTACATCCCTTGCCCCGGTGCACTCCACCAGTAAACCCTCAATCCTAGCACGCTTCCCCGCACCCCGGCGTATCTCCTCTCCCCTGGTAGGCCTTGATTGTGCCCGTATCTCTTGAGTCCACTTCATAAGGCCTTGTCCAGACTTGCTGAGCCCATGGGTCAGTGGAACCTGACACCCTCTCCATGCCTGCAGTATGCTGGAACGTAGCCTCTGTTGACTTCATAGTAGAACTTCTGGACATGGACGGCTACGACACAATCATGGTTGTCATGGACCTGTATGGCAAGCAGGCCCACTTCATCCCTATGCATACAACCTGCTCTGCAATGGGCATGGCCAACCTGTACCAGAAGAACATCTGGAAGCTCCATGGCCTCTCTGACCAGGGCCTCCAGTTTGTGTCAGGGGACTGGTCTCCAGACCATGTTCAACCCTATTCTGAGCTTAGTCCAACAATACGCCTATTCCTAGCAGATCCAACCAGCTGCTTGGTCCACTCTTTCCCCTTTTGTCTTGTAGTAGTCAGCCTTGATGAGTTATATGCCCAGACCTTACTCAGCATTAATTATTGTTAATCATACTCCATTACATACCAGGGCCTGATTAGTAAACAGTATTAGTAATAGCACAGTCACTGATGTAGTATATATAGGCAGCCTGTGGAATAGAATATCCCCAGGCTGAACCATAGCAGTGTTCTTCTGGCCTATCCACTGAACCAACCATAAGCTTATCTAGTGCTGTCTGACCCTCTGTTAGCCTTGCTTGCCTCTTACCTGACTCTTGCCTGCCTCTGTGCTTGCTTGACTCCTGCTTGCCCCTTGCATTGCTGACTTGGTGAAAGGAGTTCTGTAGACGTCAAGCATTCCTCTTACAAGTACCTTCAGCTGTTCTGCAACAAGCAGCAGAACAACTGAGATGAGCTCCTCCCCAAGGCTAAATTCCAGTACAACAACCATGTCCATGCCTCCATGCAGCACTCCTTGTTCTTCCTGGACACCAGCCAGCACCTCTGGATGAGCTTTGAACCACATGTATGGTGATTGGAGAATGAGTCCGTCAATGACTTTGTCAACTGTATGCAGAAGGCACAGAAGGAGACGGAAGCTGTGCTAACCAAGGTGAAGGACAACATGGCCCATTACTACAACCAAGGACAAACCCCAGCCCTGCAGTACAAGCCTGGGGATTGTGTCTACTTGGACGTCTCTGACATCATGACCACTTGGCCCTCCCAGAAGCTGTTGCACCAGCAACTGTGGCCATACATAGTTGAGTGCCAGGTCAGACCCCTGGCCTATTGACTCTAGTTACCTGCTAGCATGGCTGCCTATACCTGGTCTTCAATGTGGTCAAGCTCTTGCTCACCCCAGACAATTCCTGGTCAATGCGCCCCACCTCCGCTGCTCTTAGTCATTGTCAACAGCCCAGAGTACAAGGTGGAAAAAATCCTCAACAGTTGTTTATTTTGGTGCAAGCTACAGTACAAGGTCAAGTGGAAGGGCTACAATATTGAAGACAATTCCTGGGAACCTGTCAAAAACATCCATGTGCCTGCCTCTGTGAAAGACTTCTACCACAGTCACCCCAAGGCTCCCTGCACCATTTGAGGCATCTACTCTGTCTCGCTGGCCGATTGCATGGTCCATGACCTGTTCTACCTAGTGCATCAAGACGCCACTCTAAAGGGAGGGTGATGTTAGGACTTCCTTTTTTGGCCATCCTGGAATTCTCCAGTGGCCTCCAGAGATCCCTGAGACAGCCCACCCTTTGTTGGATATCTCCAGGGCACTCCTGTGCTTTTGTAGGAATACTGTACAGCGGTTCTCATGCCTCTGCCCCTGTGCTGATGTGCCATGCCATGGCAGAGGGATCCTTAGACTTGTTCTCTTCAGATTTCCCTCTGCCAGGTGATTAGCTACCTTTTCTGTCATATTGTATTGATTCTAATAAACTTTGGATTTTCCTCTGCTAGTTGCATGACTTAGCCGCAACCTCTGGAGGTCGCCCTTACAGTATTGGTTCCAATTGATAGAGTGGCAGGTGTTGGTAGCAATCAGGTAGTAGCAGTGTCAGGGGCTTTCAGGGGCGGTGATGCATGAAGGAGGCAACATGATGGCCAAGTGATGCGCTGATAGTATCACAATCTTCCTATATGCAAAATTTAGACTTGTTGTGAGTCTTCAGAATTTTAGCTGGTAAGCTATAGGTGTGACTGTTAATTAGCAAGGAGTCTTTTGTGATTACCGCTCCATATTGTTAATGCCAATGGCACCTGTATTAAGTCGGAGTCAGAAGTTGGTGGCAGAAAGTAATAGAAAATCGCAGGACACTGTTGGAAAGTTGCTAAACGCTGTTGGAAAGTTGCAGGACACTGCTGGAAAGTTGCTGGGCACTGTTGAGAAGTTGCTAGATGCCCTTTAGATCTGTACTGTGTATGCTTTACTTGATTTCAGAGAGGAAAAAAAAGTTGTTTTTATTCCAAGTTATGATACAGTTTTTATAGTACTCTCAGAAGGCAGGTAGTAGCCTTTTACCTCAAACATTACCTCCCTCCGCTTTGTCTCCCACTCTCCATTCCGTCTGTGGAGCCTTCATTCCATTATTCTCTATTCAGACATGGGTACTTCTCCACTACCACTACAGGCATCATCATTCTTGCTGTTTACTCAGTCCACCTCCCCACGGCTAGCATGGTTACTACCTCCTTGATCCATCAACCCAGAGCTTCATGCATCTCCTCTCTGCTGTGAGGTTTGACTTGCTGCCGCTACTATCCTTGGTACTGAGGTTTTTGTTTTTTCATTTTGGGGCTATTTTGTCTTCAGCTGTACTATGCCTCTATCAGTGCACAATGGTGTGATTGCTGGAGGGGACCAACAATGTCTGAGAAGGGTCAGTGATGTCCAGAGGGAGTTGCGTGACTTCTTGGAAGTGGTCAGTGGCAGTCAGGTTGATGGGGTCAATAGCCGGAGTGATTGGTGGTGGCGTCTGTGATGGTCACTGGTGGGGAATTGGACCCAGGCTTATGGGCTGGTGGAGGATCATCCTCCAGGACCAGGAGCATGGGGGGATTCAAGGTCATGGAGTTGGACATGGGATTGGTGGGTTGTGACACATTGCAGGTTGGTTCAGTAGGTTGATTAGCACTCATATAATCAATGCTTGCTAGATATTTACCATGCCGGTAACATGCATCAAAGAAGTTTGAAACACTGTTTAATATAATCAAAGTCTACAATCACAGTAATTGTTTGTAGTAATAGAATTAAACTCAAAAGATTCAAAACAGTAAAATTCTGTCAAGAATATAGTATAGCCTTACAGTTACACAAGAGAACTAGATTGGTGTACAATTCTAGTACTACATAATATGATAGTAAGATTGGCTGCCTCATATAAGACAGCCACACTAACTAAAGTATTTAATGAAAATATATATAATTAACATGGAAGCTCTATGTGATTAAGTCCATAAATAAATTGATTCGATATAGGATCAAACCATCAGACTCATTAAACCTTTGTCTGTTTTTCTTCTCCTGAACATTCCACCAAACTCAGCCAAGCATCCTCAAACACAGATTGACACCAAACATATCCCTGTGGAACTACAATGGAGGAAGAAAAGTGTCAGGGGACTTCCTTTTCTGGCCACTCCAGAGTTCCCCAGCAGACCCTGGAGATCTCCAGGATAGCTTGCCCTCTGTCAGACTTCTCGCAGGACGCTCCTGTGCCATTGTAGAAGTACTGTACAGTTGTTCTCATGCCTCCACCTCCTGCACTAATGCACTATGCTGCAGCAGAGGAATTCTTAGACTTGTTCTCTTTGGATTTTCCTCTGCCAGGTGATTAGTTATTTTCCTGTTGTATTTACTGTCTCTAATAAACTTTAGATTTCCCTCTGCCAGTTGTGTGATTTAGCTGCAATCTCTGGAGGTTGCTCTTACACCTTCACTATTGAGTACAGTGCTTGTTAAAAGTTGAAAATATGGACAGATTATGTGAATGATTGTATTTGGTAGGGAAATATGGGCTTGGTGTAGTTAGTTAACTTTTCCAATGGACACAACTTTTACATCTAGGTCTACCAAGGCATATTCTTGTAATATGACCTGTAGATATCAAAATAGTAACATAGTAACACAAATGTACTTATGCCATAAGAGCACATGATTACAAAAGGAAGAAAGGAAGCTGACTCTACAAGATACCTTGTCAACAAAGACTAACAAAATTTTTCTGTTGAGGATAATGAGCTCATGGAATGGATGGAATATGCTGGATGAACTTTGAACTTGATCATACCAACTGATAGACAGATCCTATAGTAGCCTACTCAGCACTTGTAACACCATGTGCTTTGCTTCTTATGCCAGGTTCTCTGTCTGATTTTTCAACATTTTCATTGCAAGCAAAACTCAGAGCATGTTGTGAAGTCTGTCTGAGTCTAGTTTCTAGCATGCAATCACAGAGAATAGTGTTCTAAGAACCTACCAAGGAAGAAGTGTAACCCTTCTACTTTTTTGAATCTCCATTCTATTGGCATCAAAGTACCTGAAACTTTCAAAGTGCCAACAGACATTTGCCCTTATCCAGTTTTCTAATCCATCAATGTAACAATGCACTTTGACATCAGCTTTTTCTCCAAAGGAAGGAACAGCTTCTATATTGGCTAAAAAGCTCTTTTCAAGTCTTGAATGATAATTACCAGCCCATCTCATTGCTTCTCTGAGATTTAATTGTCTATGATGCATGAGGATTGTTACAATGTTATGACCATCATTGCCATGAGCTTGTTCAACATTGTAAGAACAAATGTCCTGAAATAAGTCATTAAGTAAGGATTCATGGAAGGGACACATAAGCTGTTAGGAATTAGACCATGTATATTGTATCTAAGACAATATCAGATTAGTCCTTGGTCCAATATAAGTGGCTGTATTTGGATGACTGTACCTAAGACAATATCAGATTAGTCTACGGTTCAGTCAGTAATGTATGTGTATATTTACTTACCCTCAGTCCAATATAAGTGACTGAGAGTATTCTACAATTTGTCACAATGAGGCCATTGTCCACAATGTAAAGTATGTTGTACTGTATGAATGTGATGGTGTAGTAGGTGGCCCTGACTGCGACCCTGTGAAGAGTGACTGTGTGATATTAATTGAGGTCGATATCCAACACTCCTCACCACAGACACTCCTCCTTGGATGGAATCATGGCAATACATGTTCATTGAAGGCCAAGGCATGGGCGCAGGTATAGGAAGGCTGATGAGGCTAGTGCCTTTGTAAATATGTCAGCAACATTTTCTTTGGAGAGGACTCGGTGTAGGACTATCTTATTAGACTGTACTCGCTCATGTAAGAAGTGATATTTGATATTGACATGTTTAACTCAGGCGTGGAAAAGAGGATCTTTGGATAGTGCAATCGCAGAGTCGTTGTCACAGAACATTGTTGTCAGTCATGATGTGAGATCATAGCCTATGCCTATGAGCAAAGCCCTCAACCATATATATTCCTGGGTGCTCTCAAATGCTGCCATGTACTCTGCCTCGCATGAGGAGACTGCTACAGTTTGTTGTTTCCGGACTGCCCATGATATGGCCCTGGATCCAAGGTTCCAGGTGAAGCTGCTGACGCTTCATTGGGTATCTGGGCAGCTTGCCCAGTCAGAGTCTATATAGCCTGAGAGCTGGATGTTCTTGTCTGGTCCTTCCAGGTGAAGCCATAGATTGTGAGTACCTTTGAGGTATTTGACTAAGCGGATGGTGGCGTTCCAATGTGGGGTTGCATAAGAATCCAAGTACTGGGTAAGTTGCTGCATGCCAAATGCAATGTCTGGGCATGTAGATATTGCAAGGTACAGGAGGCAGCCAACTAGCTGGCAATAGGGTGTACGTTTGATGATTTTTTGTTCCTCCTGGGACAGGATTTTCCAGTCAACTTGTTGCAGTCTGGTGTTGGAATCCATTGGTAGGAAAAGTGGCGTGGCATCCTTCTGCCCAAATTGGCCTATTATCTTATCTATAAGTGCAGTTTGGGAAAGTTTTACTGTCCTATTGGGGTGATCCCACTCTATCACAATACCAACAACAAAACATGGTGTGCCCAGGTCAGAGATAGTCCAAATCTGGTGCATCTGGTCCTTGAACTGCTTGTTTTCCAATTTATTGCTAGCAATCGATAGGAAGTCGTTGACGTGGAGAGCTGCAATGATGATGCCTTAATCAGTGACATGGTAATAGATGCAGGATTCACATGGTAGGTGTTGGAATCCCCAAGCTACCATATTCTCATTCACCATCTTGTTCCAGATTCTCCCTGCTTGCTTCATACCATAGAGGCCATGCACAGTCCTCCTTCTCCATCTCCTTGAAGCCTTCCAGTTCCTTCATGTACTGAGTTTCATCTTCAGAAAGGACGCTATATAAGAAAGCCGTTTTCACATCAATTTGGGTTGCATCCCAGCCTTTGATTGCTGCAAGATGGAGCAAGATCCATCATGATTCTATGCATGCTGTAGAGGAAGTAGTTTTTGTGTAATCGTGTCCATGGATTTGCTCATATCCATGGAAGACTAGGCTGACCTTGAATTGAACTGCATTTCCTCATTTGTCATGTTTGATTTTGAAGACTGGTCAACCAGTTCTCACCTTCTGGCCTGCCGGCACCGCAGAACAAGGCACAAGCTCATAAACTCCCATTTCTTTGAGGAATTTCAGCTCATCTCAATAGGCTGCTTCTTATTGGTCCACATTGGCTGAAAGTTTGGCTTCAGACCATGTGCATGGCTTGTCACAGATGTCTGGTGCCAGGGGATTGTTTTGTAGCTCATGGGTAACAGTCAGCATATGTTCAATGTTGTTGATTGACAAAATGTGGGTGAGATTGGGCATGTCAGGGCATTGATCAGGGTCCACGGTCCCTTGATCAGTGATAGCCGTTCCTTGATCTGGTACTTTGTTTGCTGCTTGCTGTGCTTGGATGCGTTCACCTGCAGCAATTGAGTCCTGCATGGCCCTTTCTACTTGCAATGGTGGTGCTTTGTCTGGCTTGGCTTTGAGGGTGGGTATTGGTATACGGCTGGATTGTCTGAGTTGAGGAGGCTGGTCTTGTACAGGTACCTTGACGGATTGAGATTGGAGACTGTTTTGTGGTGCTCCTCCTGAATCAAATAGGAGGTTGTCTTTAGCAGCATTTGGAATTGGGGACTGATGAGGGATTTGTTCAGTTTATAGAGGCTGATTGAGTGTGGTGGAAGTTGATGAGCGCAGCTGCATTTTGTGGCTCTCATGGAATTTTACGTGGTAAGTCTTGTATATCTTTTCAGTTGCCTTTTTATAGCATTGGTAAGCCTTGGAGTTGGGTGCATACCCTATCAAAATACATTCAATAGATTGAGTGTAAATTTTTGGGTTGTGTTCTGCAAGAATCAACACAAAGGCTTTACATCTGATTTTCTTCATATATGAGTAGTCTGAGCACTGACCTGTCCATGCTTTGTGAGGAGTAATGAGAGAGCTGAGGTTTTTAAGAGACTTAGTGAGTGTCCTCTTGTAAAGGTGTGAGGCCGTCATATAGAACTCATCCCACATGTTGGGTGGGCACACAGTAGCAATCTACATTGCTTGAGCCTTCCCTATTAGTGTACAATGCATCCATTTGACATGACCAATGTGTGCCGAGGTATATGCAGCACCAAATTGCTGTTCCATTTCACGGGAGAGGAGCCAAGCTTCCATTCTGTGTCCATTGAGCTTGCTGTCATGTCCAGTCCTGTACATTCCCAGTTTTTCTTGGACCTCATTCTCCCTTGCAATTTGCCAAGCTTTGAGTTGCATGAGTGCCTCATTTTTGCTTTGAAGGAGTATTGACCAATGTTTGCTCATAAAATCATCAACAATATTCATAATATATTTATATCCACTGCGAGATACAATAGCCTGAGGGCCTGTAAGGTCAACCCATATGATTGTTTCAAGGTCAGCAGTATGTTGGGAGAGCAGGGCATGGTGTTTGATTGAAGCTGAACTGAGATTCAGTGAGTAGAGTTGTTGGTTTAGAAGGAGAGAACCTTGCACCACCAGTGCGCAAGTGGATCTATTGATGATTTTCACAGTTTTGTTGTTGAACATGGAGTTGAGGCCAAAGGAAGCAGCAAGCAAGCTTACGGATATGAGCCATGCTGTGGCATTGGGGATGTAAAGTGCATCCATTAAGACAATGTTTGAGCCTTTTGCTACGTGAAGGCAAATATTTCCAATGCCAATTGCCAACACTGATGATCCTCCTAGTTCTTTAACAATGCGAGGTGGAATAGAACATAGTGTGATGAAGTCTTCTCAATATGGCAAAATGTGGACTGTTGCACCTGAGTCTACTAGGAACGGAGCAGTTGTTAGGGAGATAATGGAGGATTGTCCTGACTGGTTTATTGGCATGACATTTGTGGCTAGAATGCTGTCTATGACTCCTTTTGCATGGTTGCTCTAATCTACTGCCGTGGTCATTTCTTTGTATGCTATAAAGCCCATGTGTTCCCAGCACTTGGTGTTATAGTCAGAGATCTGTCTAAGAAAGTTGGCAACCCCGGCAAATGCAGCTGTTTCTAGCAGGGGAGGAAGCTGTCCCAGCTGAGAGGGTTTGACATACCAGAGTTTCCTGTCAAGGCCAGTGACTGCAATGAAAGATTTTGCGGGTGCAGCTGTAGTGGATGTTGTTTGTGGACTGCCCTTCTTCGATGCTTGTTGTGCCTCCTGTGCCTCGGTGACTGTCTTTCCAGCCATTCTTCCTTCCTTCTGTACACAGAATGATTTTGTGTGCCCTCTGCATAGGCGCTTGAGCAAGAAACAGTCCTCACAGCAAACTGCACCTGGGCTATGATTGTGCCCTGCTAAGTCAGTGCTGCAAGACTTATGTCCCCCTTTCATGCTCAAGGCCATGGTGTGATTGGGCCTGGCTTTTGCATTGAGGATATTCTGTACATTTTCCATGAGGAGACAAATTTCTGTCAGGTCGCAGGATGAGTTCTAAGTGCTCTTGCTGATTAAGGTCAAGACTGAGTTTTGGAGGAATTCAAAAGAGGGATTGTTAAGGCTGTTGAGTAGGGCAATGCAAGTGAAGACATCCTTGTTGATGTTGCCAATGTTGAATGCTCTCTTCACAATGTTAACAATGTGTCCTGCAGTCACTGGAAGGGGCTCAGACATGAAACAGTAGGTGGATAGGGCCTTCTGTAAGAGGGTGATCTGTTTGATTAGTCCTTCTTGCTGTGCATGGGTCTTCAGATCAGCATAGCATTTGGCAGCTCTTTTGTCTGTTACAAGATCATGAGTTCTGCATTGTCAAGAGCAGTCTTAATGAAGGTGATGGCAAGACAATCATTCAGGCCCCAGTTGGCATGTGCACAGGGCTCAGTGTCCACACTAAGACAAGGTGTGATTGTGTCAAAGATGTGTGCATAGATGCTGTTAAGGATCAGGGCATCCTTGAGCTGCTCAGACCACTGCGTGAAGTTATCAATGGCACAATTGTATTTCTTGCCTTCCCATCTGTGGCATATGACGCACTCTGGGACAGAGGAATTTGAAGCATCAGTCTGCAGTATTAGGGATTTGAGTTTGGGAGACGTAGGAGCCATGGTGGGGGAGACTGACAAGAGTGGGGTGCCAGAAAGGACAGAAGGACAAAGGACAAAGAGACAAGGAGCACAATGTGACATGTAGTAGGATTAGATCAGGGTAGACTAAGGATAATTATAATTATCCGAGTCTGATGTTTAGTAGCCAATACTTTCTATGAAGTTCATCTACCAAAGGCCCATAACCTGTTAGGAATCAGACCATGTATATTGTATCTAAGACAATATCAGATTAGTCCTTAGTCCAATATAAGTGACTGTATTTGGATAACTGTACCTAAGACAATATCAGATTAGTCTATGGTTCAGTCAGTAATGTATGTGTATAAATATAAGTGTTTGCTTACCCTCAGTCCAATATAAGTGACTGAGGGTATTCTACAATTTGTCCATGTTTATATAGGTGTGGTTGGACAATGAGGCCATTGTCCACAATGTAAAGTATGTTGTACTGTATGAATGTGATGGTGTAGTAGGTGGCCCTGACTGCAACCCTGTGGAGAGTGACTGTGATATTGATCAAGATCAATATCCAACATAAGCCACACTGATACGATGCTGTACAGCATTCAGAGACAGAACATGCACCAGAAGTCAAAATAAACATTTAATATACAGGCTGAAAACTGTAAGCCTCCTGGTAGCAGTCTCTACAAAAGTATATTCCCAAAAACACCCCAATAAATACACAGGAAGTACAGCAGAGGGACAAGGGATCAGCTCAGAGTCATCAAATCAAATATAGTCAGTCACTGTAATGGAGAGGGGAAACATGGAGGCTGGCAGAGGCAACAAAATTGGAATCAGATTGTGATGATCTGTATCAAAGAAACAGATCTACCACTACCTGATTTGGCATGGCTAAATGGAGGAAGAAGGAAGAAGCATGGAATGCAGGGAAGGAATAAAAGGGGAAAAAGAAAATTTATGAATGGAAGCCAGACAAAAGGGGCAGGAGCAAATGGGGCAGAGGCAAATGGAGAAGGAAAAGCTAAGAATAGCAAAGAAGAATGATGGCTTCTGGAACTGACTGGTGGCACCAAGACAATGGTCAAAAAGGGAATAGTGGAAGCAAATAGGATCAGTGGAAGTAGGAATGGAATGGTGGAAGATGAGTGATGGCACCCAAAATAAGAAGAACAATTCAAATAATGGGTTGACAAATGGGCTTGGTAGTCAGGTGACAAGGTGGTCTGTGCACTGTGGGGAAAGGTATAAATAGGCTAGGTAAATTAGAGAATAAACAGGCAATTAATAAGCAAAGGCTCAGTGGTTCCCAGGGAATGAATCACTTAGGCTAGAGTTTGTTAAAAACCTCAGAGGCTATTGATAGGCAAAGGCTCGGTGGTTCCCAGGGAGTGAATCACTTAGGCTGGAGTTTGTTGAGAACCTCTACCTTTCAAAGTATTATATATTTTGAAAAGTAACCCTCAAAACACCAAGTTTATCATCAAGCAACAGTGTGGATTTGCAGTAACTTTCTAAGACTTCAAGAAAGCCCCAGAACTATCTGTAATACTCTACCCAAGTACTACAACACATTCCAGAGGCACTGCTAGCACGGGAAGATGTTTCCATTGGAAAAAGAGTAAAAGACCCCCTGGGAATTGATGGATTATAAAGAGTGACTAAGCGCTGACTCAGGAATTTCCTTTTAGAGTAGAAATGCTCATTTATTCACATTGGAGTAGTTTAAAAAATTAAATAAACTTGGAAAGTCAATATAAACATAAAATACTATTGTTTGACCATCTGTGGCAGGTGTCTGGGTGTCCGCAGCTGTGAGGGAGGCCAAACGCGATTTAGTGGACACTGTTTTTCACGCCTCGGGTGTTTCATGACATAATATGACCAAATATATCAAGATTTCGTCAATGTGGAAAGAAGACCACACAACAAAGTAAGTGTCAATCTATTGATTGATTTAATGATCAAGCTAACAAAATTTGATGTTTGTTAGTAACACATCTATACAACAAAGTAAGTGTCACTCTATTGATTTATTCATCAATGCTAATAAACATTTGTAGCAACACAAATCAAAGTATGTATGGCCTATCTATTGATTGATCAATGCTAATAAACAATGAATTTAGCTTATTAGTCAAACTTTGACAAGATTGGACTATTGATATACCAGATATCTCATCATGTAAGTCACTTTTAAGGTTTTTGAGACATTAAAATGCTTAAAAAATTGTT
>QLOM01007889.1:0-18846 GCA_003313785.1 Termitomyces sp. MG148
GACTGGACGGGAGGTAGAATCGCTAACAACGATAGTGTGTCTTGACGCTTTCTGTCGTCGATTCCAACTTTGTGATATTCAGTTTTGCAGGCGCTGATGACATCAAGAACCTTGACCTACGGACCATCCATTACATCTCTGGACCGATCGGAGTTGAGGGTGCCGAGCCCGGAGACTGCCTCCTCGTCGAAATTCTTGACGGTAAGAGTCTCTTACCAAAGCCAAAGATTATTAATTAATCTCGCTGATCAAATCCAACCAGTCACCTACTTCGAGAACATGCCCTGGGGATATACGGGCATCAATGAGCGCAAGGATGGTGGCCTCTTTGGCGAGTTTTTCTATTTTGTCTTCTGGTTAGATGGATTTTGTGACTCTGACCAACGTATAGCCACGGAGTTTAATAGCAAAGCGGCCAAAGCTATCTGGGACATGGAAGGTATTTACGCCACCTCAAGGCACATCCGTGGTGTACGCTTCGCTGGTATCAGTCATCCCGGCATCATTGGGACTGCGCCTTCCGCCGAGTTGCTCGCCAAATGGAATGAACGTGAAACGACCCTGATTGCGGATCATCCTTACACTATCCCCCCTGTAGCTTATCCCCCCGATCCTCAGGGGACATACATTGGCCAGGATATTCCTGACGATTTGAGAAAGAAGATTGCAAAGGAGGGTGCAAGGACTCTTCCTGGACGTGAGAATGGCGGTAACTGTGATGTGCGTTTTTGTGTCTTGGCTTGAAAGTAATCGTTCTAAGCCTACATTATAGATAAAAAACCTTTCGAAGTATGCTTACGTTCGTTTGCTTGACAACGAATTTCTAAAATGCCACCAGGGGTTCGAAGGTTTACCTGCCAGTCTTCGTCTCTGGAGCGAATTTTTCTGTAGGAGACCTGCACTTTTCTCAGGGCGATGTAGGGTTCATCTCTCACGCACTTGTTCAGACTAATTGCCTAATACATCATCTTCTAGGGCGAGATGACATTTTGTGGAGCCATCGAGATGGCCGGAATTGTGACATTAAAGACCAGTGTCATCAAGGGCGGCGTCGAAAAATTCGGGCTAATGAACCCCATATTTTTGGTTTGTTCCTCTTCCCCCTCAACTTTGTTGCACATCGTTAACTTGATACGTTGCAGCCATCTCCAGTCGATCCGCAATATGCCCAACAGGTTGTGTTTGAGGGCATTAGTGCTGATGTTCATGGAGATGGCAAACAATATAACATGGACACGACGGTTGCCTACAAACAGGCTGCACTGAACGCTATCACATACCTTGGAAAGGTTAGCCGATCAACCTAGCATCTGGAGAGATTGACAGCTCAATATCATGATAGCTTGGCTACAGTGAGAACTTTCCCCGCCTTTTCACAAGTCATGAAGACACGATTTTATCCTTCAGCGCGTGATCAAGCCTATATGCTGCTTTCCGCTGCGCCGATTGAAAGTCACGTTGGTGCTATCGTTGATTACCCCAATGCCTGTGTAACGATAGGCATACCCACTGCCATCTTCGACCAGGTTTGTTCTATCTCCATGAGCTGAACGGCGCTAACAGTGACTGCGGTGCCACATAAGGATATTATTCCGAAATCTGAAGGTTTCATAAAGCGTGATTTTGGCCAGTGCGCTATCAGAAGCGATGGTGTCATCTAGATTCATGACGGAAGCACGAAATGTCGTTGAAGTGAAGTAGCTTCCTGTCTGGACAAGTAAACTTGGTGTAAACATCGAACACTGAAACCTATGTTCTCGTCATGATGTTGATCGGGCAACCATGCTGAGCAGAGGAGATATTATCTTCTTTACATGTTTGAGAACCGTTTCGTTTTTTTTTTAACGGCCTCGTTGTTGGACTCATGAATTTGATCTGTTTCGTCGATTCCGCGAGCGCCGTGTATATGCACATTCAAAAATGGGCACATCATCAGGACAGCACTTTCTTGGGTCCGTCTAGAACGGAAGAGGTCAAACACATCCGTGTATCATATCATATGAGATACATATGCTGTCAGTACTTGTTCCCTTGCTTTTTGGTCTTAAACGGATATTTACATGGGTCAAAAATTTGGATCGAGATTCACAAAACGATCTTCCACACGGCAAAATGCGGCGGAAGTCAAATCATTCAACCAGGACAAAACAATTCACCAGAGGACTCGCTACATACGTGCAAACAGGATTTTGCCCGCGGCTTCACTTGCTTCAATCGCTAGAATATAACCAGAAACGTAACAATGATGAGATCAAATTGATCCTTTCTGTTCTTTGAATCCTCACATCTGTGACATTCGGCGAGGCTGAGGACCGCGTGCCTGGTGATAATGTTGACTTGCGGAGAACTTCACCCAAATGGTGAAAACAAGCAACGCACTATCTTGAGGTCGAGTTTGCGAGAACGGTTAAGGGATTGGAGTAAGTGGAGGTTTTATTCAAGAATACGAACGTGAGTTATCAAAAGTAACCATATACTATGCTATACGCTCATCGATGGCGCTTTGACCTCATAAGGTCACAAGTACTTGTATGATAAGGTGCAAAAAGAGGAAGAGGAAGAAATAAAAACCCTACACTAATCCGAATGCACACACACATAAGACAAGATTGAGGCAGGACTTCCAGGTTGAGATCGCGTAGGAGATTGCGACAATACGGGTTTCAGTGGAGGTGAAAGAGGCAACTTGTGTAATTGAGAGTTGTGATGGCTCAATGGGCAGGGACATGTCCAGCTCATTCTTGCTACTGTGCAAATCCAAAAAGTGCGTACCCAATCCCCATTGCTTACTATCAGGATTTAATATTGACTGTACCGTCAATCTCATCCATCGCTGGGTACAAGCCGATACCACTGCACGAAAAACGTAAGCCAGCACCAAAACAAGCAAGGGTATTATTGCCGTGTACGCAAAATGTTTACCGGTCGGAGGGGGCGAGCAAAGGTACACATGTCTATTCCTTGAGTACCGCCAAAATTCTACCTGATCAATCTATATAGATATGTAGATCTCAGGTTCCTTCAGCTTACGGATGTCGAATCACTGGTTGACCTTGTTCACGCCACCTTCATCGGAACCTAGTCTTTGATCCAGCTCGTTGTATTTCGCATCAACTTCCTCTCGTCTCCTTTGTCCCCCCTCCCTTTTCCCTATTCGTCGGTCATACTCCTCTTGCACTTCAGCTTCCCTCACTGCGACCCGGCTGCCCAATCCGCTAACCATAAACACTCTCCTTTGTCATAGAATAAATCAATCAATAGACGACATTTATAACCATTCTTGTCCCCGCGGCGCTTAAGGATGCTGTGAGGGTGTATTTGTGCGACGGGTCTCTGTATTATTCGCATTCAAGATAAATTTCTGTGGATTGAGGGTGAAAAGAAGCCGCAATGACAAAAGAAAGGGAGAATGAGGAAGAGAAAGGGAAAGGGGATCTTGGGAAATGCATTTGGTTGAGAGACGAGGAAATAATAGAGTTTAAGGTGGAGTATTTTAGTAGTTTTTAGTAGAGCGGAAGAATGAAGCCTGTGAGTAAAGGGGTTCAGGACTCGGGATTCTATGCACCCTCGTTTACCTTTCCCCGATAGGTTCTATTCTTATCATTATGGTTTTCTGTCGAAGTCGGAGAATTTGAAGATGGCAGCCTGAAAGTCTGATAGTTCGACGACATATGGTGATATTCAGGGGTTAAGTGGCAGTCTCTCATGCTCTTCTCTCACATTTTTGTATCTCTGCAGCTGTCCTGTCTCCCTGGCCGATGTACACTTCTTGCAAATGCGCTCTGTTGATTTTCTTCTAGTCCAGTATCGATTGTTAGTATCCACTCAATGCCAGAAAGCATGACACGGGATCATGATCATTTATGCACTTCTCTCTCTACAATTCTGTCAAGGATGACGATGCCTTCTCTGTTATCTTTCTATCTCTTTTTTGCGGATTCATGTCCTCTTGCATCTTACGATCCTTCATTGCAATCCTTCAAGTCACAGGTAGTCTGAGGTGAGTCTTTTGTGCCATATTTGGGTACTAGCTCATGACGTTGACTGACTACACGGCTTTTTCTGGTTCTTGATGCTTATGCTCGATCTTCGTGCGTATATTCCCATCGTATCTGCTCGCTGGCTTTCTGTAATTACGGTCACTTCTAACTTTCTTGAGTGAACTTTCATGACGGCGGATGCGCAACGAGCAAGCAAGGTTTGCTATTGACTGCCGAAAAATTCTGAGTAGGTCTTTGTTTCATGGTGACTGGTACATCCTTACAACCGACACCTCCGGATCACCATGGATTTGTCATTCTGAACTCATGAACTAATCTCCACAGTCGTCAGACAAGAAGTCAAAACGAAACATCGGTTTCTGATAGAATGTTGTATTACACAATCAACTACGGCCTCATGACCAACGACATATCGAGGGAAGGGAGAAAGCTTGGAAGTTCCCACGTGGATCGGGTTCAAAAACCATTTGGAGGTGGATGGGTATTTCATTGCTCGACGAACTCTTGCATCTTTGATATGGCTCAAACTGTTGCAAATTCCAAAGCGTACCCCACTTTAATTGAGGTATATTAGAATTTGTATAACGTCTGATCAATGCGTTGATAAGGTTGACCAGGTTGATCCCTTTGTGTAAGTTGTGTTGCTCAAACACATGGCTTTGCCTGAATTATTGGTTAAATTCAAGTCCTGCAGACGAACAAAAGGTGCGACAGTCCTACTGCGGCTTGTTATGATATTCATCAAAAAGTCTTATGTAGGGCCTCCACAACCGTTGGCAGTATGCTGCCTATCTACAGATACTTTTTTCACCCTGACGTGTCTGTTAAGCCCAGATATTCCTGCCTACGCCACGGTGAATCCCGGAGAAGTAAGCGGTTTCCTTCTTCGTTCCAGGCACCTTCTCTGAAAGGTCCGATCGGCGTGTAGATCTTCAAGATTCAATGCGTCGGTAGGTGTTGCCTCGAATGATTCTCTTTACACCAGCACCTAATTATCGTCATCCCACAGATTGGACTGGGGGTCAAATCGGTAACAATGACTGTGCGTCTTCCTCGATGGTTTTTTAGTGTTCCTGACATTCAATTCTGCAGACGCCGATGATGTAAAAAACGTCGATTTACATAAAATTCATAACCTCTCTGGGCCAATCGGGGTGGAGGGTGCTGAACCAGGAGACTGCCTCGTCGTCGAAATTCTTGACGGTAAGTGTCTTTTCGAGACAAGATAGCAAACTCGATTGATCTGAACTAGTCAATTACTTTGAAAAAATGCCATGGGGATACACTGGCATTTTTGAACTTAATAATGGTGGCGGCCTCTTCGGTGAGCCCTCCATTCAACAGCTTTGTCTTTGTGTTCTCTCAACTGTGGCCAACGTACAGCCGTGGAATTCAATAGCGAAGCTGCCAAAGCTATTTGGGATCTAGAAGGTGTCTATGCCACCTCGAGACATATTCCTGGCGTACGCTTCGCCGGCATCAGTCATCCTGGAATAATCGGGACTGCGCCTTCTGCTGAACTGCTCGCCAAGTGGAATGAACGTGAAACAAAACTAGTTGGAAAGACCCCTGACTCCGTACCCCCTGTCGCATATCTTCCTGATAGTCAAGGAGTATACATTGGCCAGGATATTTCCGAGGAGTTGAGAGCCAAAATTGCATTGGAGGGTGCGAGAACTGTTCCTGGACGTGAGCACGGTGGTAACTGTGACGTACGTTTGGTGCTCTTGGACCATCAAGTCATCACTTAAGCCTCGCATATAGATCAAGAACCTTTCGAAGTATGCTTATGCCCGTTGTATAGATATTTATGTTTTCAAATGTCGTCCAGGGGTTCGAGGGTTTACCTGCCAGTCTTCGTTTCCGGCGCCAACTTCTCTGTTGGGGACCTGCATTTTTCGCAGGGTGATGTAAGTTCATCTTCATGCACCGTTCGGATCAATCTCTTGATGCTTTACCTTCTAGGGAGAGATGGCTTTTTGCGGAGCCATAGAGATGGCCGGAATCGTAACGTTAAGAACCAGCATTATCAAGGGCGGTATCGAAAAGTTTGGACTATTGAATCCTATATTCTTGGTATGATCCTCTAACCTCAACATGTTCCTAAACACAGTTGACCTGATGCGCTGCAGCCCTCTCCAGTCGATCCACAATACGCCCAACAGGTAGTATTCGAGGGCATCAGTGTAAACATTCACGGAGACGGAAAACAGTACAGCATGGACGCGACAGTTGCCTATAAACAGGCTGCACTGAACGCTATTGCCTACCTTGGCAAGGTGAGCCGATCACAGATCAAGCTGATAGACGGTTACTGATAACCCTATTGTGTAGATTGGCTACAGTAAGATCGTTTCATACCTTACATTTGGCGAAATGATTGTGACATTTTTTCAGCGCGTGAACAAGCCTATCTGCTCCTTTCAGCAGCACCTATTGAGAGTCACGTCGGCGCTGTCGTTGACTCACCGAACGCCTGTGTAACGATAGGCATACCCACTGCCATTTTTGATCAGGTTCGTTCTATTCTTGTGGTTTTCCTGGACGCTAACCGTACTGCCACATCAGGACATTTTGCCCAAACCTGAAGGTTTGACGAAACGCAATTTTGGTCAATGTGCTATGAGAAGCGATCTAGTGATCTAGATTAGTCGGGGCCCAATTATGTTATTGATTCTAATGTGATTGGTGTTGATAACGATGAAGGAACTTCCTATAGTATATACTGTACAAAACATAGTGTGAATCTTTGAACATCAAACGCGTATTCATGATAGCGATGCGGCCATAAGCTAAGCAAAGGATACCTTCTTACGTGTTTGAGAGCCTTCCGGTGTGATGGTCGGTTCACTTTCGCTGCCGTCCGGTTTGGGGGTCCGATCGTGTTGTCTCCTGAGTTTGGCCTTTTCTCTTTTATGATGAGCTTGTCGTGCAACAAGTAGAGCCTTCGTTTCTTTCTATCATGATTATTGCAAGTTAGCAACGTGTCAGAAGATATGGAGATGAAAATCGTTCGTAGTTCTGACTCGTAACACTAACCAGTTTCATTTTTGATAATTTGGGTTTCTGATCAACTCCGCCAGGATGCCCAGCCTAGATGAGATTGACTGTATGAGCATTCGTTGTAACTCAGGGCGGCTATACCATCGATTCAAAGGCGCGCGCTCACAACTCACTTGTATTTGATGATTCTTGGCAGTTTTACTCAATGTTTTCTCTTCCTGAGCTTTTGCTATAGTAGCTGCAAGGTCTAAAGCAGCCTGCATGGGTGTATGGGGTCACCCATCAGAAGTACTGAAAACAAAAAACACACATACATCTTGGTTTAAAAATTGTTTGGGTTGCTTCCCCTTTCCCACTGTGGGAGTTCTGCGTTTCTTCTGTGTGGTTGGTATATTCGTTACCATCAGAGGAGCATGAGAGGCCTCTTTTGGAAGTCCACGTTGGTCTCAAGTCGCTTCTTGCTTATATAATAATTCGAATTCGAATCGAGGGATAAAATCACTGATACTTCTCTTTCCACATCACGTTCGTAAAAGACTCTTTGTGTTCGTTCATATATGGAGTTAACTTGATAAGTCTCGAGCACATCGTAACAGTGCACTCAACCGGTCGTCTAGTATCATCTATATGAGCAATAGCTCCGAATGACATTAATGCGACCATCATGCAGTTGTCACCTACATCCTTTCTCATTAAACCTGTCAAGGTCGGTCTATTTCTCTTTCCTGGTTATCTTGATGGCGGGGCCTCAACCTGACCATGACTTGAATGCCTACATTTGTGTCAGACTGTTTTTTGACGTCACGTTCGCACGAACGACATATACCAAAGTGTTTTCGCGCCCCTCCTCCCCCCCTGTAAGCACTGCAAGGTGTTGAACATTCCATGAATTGATCTAGTTTCAGCCATCAAACCTCAGTCAGTCGAGTATATAAACGCGGAGACTCTAGCAGGTAATTCTCATTCTCTCCTCACACCGTCAACTCATAGAATCCTAGCGCAAGCCCGCAGAAATGTGCCGAATCCGCCAGTAAATGGATTCTCTTTTATCGAATATCTACACCATTCATCCTTTCCCACAGGGTCGCTAATTGCTATCGTCGTTGTGGACATATTTTGCAACTCGTAAGTACAGAACAGCAGTACTAGTTGACATCTTTCTCATCGCAGAGACTGTAGCCTGACACAATGGTAATGAACAGAAAGTTTGTCAAAGCTTGAAGTATTGGGCTTAGTTCTCGACTTTCAAGGTTGTTTGCTCCAGTCGCTATTGCAGGTTCAGCCCCTATCATCCTCGAGACTGCCAACCTCCTGCATGCACTCGCACGTGTGCGCAATAGTGGGTTTTATCTTCTTTTTGCTCTTTTGGATGCTAAACTTTTCTTTTGCTTTCTCTCTGTTTTTGCCGTATTTCATTGTCCTGACTCCCATCGATGTTTGATATTGTACAGCCGTTTGTTCCCCGAACAATACTGTACGATTGTTCATCATTGACGAGATCATCTTTGACAAACCTTGAAAATTTCAGCCCCGCACATCGACGGTCTTTGCCCGAATTGCGCAGCAACAGCCGGAACATACGCACGCTACTAGAAATCTTGATTCTTCTAGACAAATGACCCATCTCTATCTGCAGTGCAGATAACCTACTGTATATGTTGATTCATATTTAATGGGGACGCGCCTTGAACTCTTCAATTGACATTCTGCTTATTTGTGCGCCACGAGGTGTCCGAGACAACAAATGACTCGCAGAAGCCTGGAATTTGCTTCTCGTGTTATTGAAGTGTTGCTGGTCTCCCGGGGATATTTGACAAAGTGGTGTTAAACTAGTGATTGATTTGTCACCGAGTCGAGCAAAAAGCGCTGGTGCAGACGAGCAAGCCATACAAGTTCGAGATCAACATCATATACAAACACATCACTTTTTATGGTCAATATACTGAGCAGTGCCTGACCTCTTTTAGAATGCTTCACGAGCCTTGAAAGTCCATCCCAAGGATGCGTTATATTTATGCGCCCTGATGTATGTAATCGAACTGTGTCAAAAGTTGTCCGAAATCTGGGTATGTACGATAGTCGCGGAGCATGTAAAATTGTTAGGTGAGGTCACTGCGGACATGATGAATACTTCCTCGGAAATACTGGAAAAGGAACATGTTATGCCATTTCAAATGTCAAAAGGACCTATTTCTAATACGAATATTTTTCAGTTATGTTGGCTAATAAGAAAATGACAGGTTTTGTTACTTTTCCCACGGAATAATCACTTATGTCTACTTTTCGCAAATTGTTTCTCCTCACTCATTGGAATAGACCTCTGCGTGCCGCGCAGAGCCGAAATAATTGCTCCTTGTTCCTCATCCAACGGATTGGAGAATGACTCTATGAAGACGTTGACAGAGGGTGTCACAAAGCACCCTTCTTCATATACCGTCTGACGAGCGAGAGCCCAATACATTCTTAGTTTATGTGCTTGTATGCTTCCTCATTCCCCATCCAATGGATTGGAGAATCACTCTATGAAGACATAACTGGAAGGTGTTGCACTGCACCCTTCACTGAGAAACAAACATCTGATGAGCAAGAGGCCATCTGCACTCCAACTTTGCCACTTGAGCTATTATAATATGTCCAGGTCGCGTACTGTAGATGGCTCTCTGTGCCTTGAAACCACTGGGAAGAAAACTTTCAGTTGCCCCATGAACAAGCCATTGGACATGTCTCAGACACACCCACCCAACACGTCATATTTGCAAACCTATTTATTAATTCTATGGTGGGAAGTGGGATCCGAACCCACGTTGACATTTTCGATCTTTGATACTGCCATAATACCGTATTGCATTCTATCCTCAGCAGTTTAAGTGGAATTGGCAGACATCAAGGACAGCGTTCGCATCTTTTCCTGGACAGTGTGCGACGATTTTCTTGCCCTGCTTCAGATATTTTTCCTCTGTCACCGGTCCCTTTAATGGATTGTGATATTCATGGAACATATCCCCTTTTCTTATTGATTGTTAACCGGATGACATGCTCCAGTTAAGGAGGCAGGAGTAGGACAAGTTCTCAAGCACTCGAAGGGGGGGATGTCCGTAGCATACTTGGTACGCGACCATATGTATGTAGTACGGCCCCGGTCGTTCATGCGTGGACCTCCCCGGGTAATCACAACCAACCAACCAACCAACCAACCCACCAAAAATAGGTTCAGGCTTATGTAGCGGGTGCGATTTGAACTTTCAATATCGAGTTGTGGGATGCTTTTGGCGACAGTGTCGGAGGACATTGTGCTAAGCGTCAGCGAAGCATTAGTCCAGTCTTCACCAGTGCTCTGGACGACCCGCGCACGGCAATGGAGTGCCACAGCGGAGGATGGTTTCCCGTTTTCAGTTTTTGCGTGCAACTCGTACGTGGGTGTCCAGAAAACATTACTGACAACTAGTAAATTAAGCATGTCGAGTGAGCAACCTACCTACTTTTAGAAACAATTAGGTATACATACTGTACGTTAGCTTGAGATTGACAGTACTAGAATTGTCCGTGCCTAAAATGACGGTGACTTCGCCTCGAACATCCCCTTTCTTTGAGACGCAATTTTCAGTCTCTCGCTCGATTTGACGATCAAGAGCAATAATCTTTTCATCGAGCTCATTTATCTATGAATACCCATTAATGCTAAGGACTACGGAGAAAGAAATTAAGGATTTTACGCTGTTTAGATTCTTACGACCCTGCTCGACAAAGCTTTCGGGGAATGCGCTCATCTGGGCGGGCGGAACATGTTAACCCGACAACGGTTTAGCGTAGTTCACGAGGAGGTCGGCTTCGTGCTCTCTGACGCGTTTCTCACTCTCAAGAACATGCTTCTTGACTTGAAGCAAACGGATGGTCTCTGACTGTCTGATGCGTAAGACGTGTCTTTACCAAAACCAATGGTACAAACGACATCATAGAGACGGGCTTCTCCGAGCCCAGAGACATGAACCGAATGTGTGTCAATAGAACTAGAAAGCCCTCTGATCTCGACTTTGGTCTGACCAGCCTTCATGTCTGATCAATGAGCACTGAAGCATCGTGAAAACCACTCAATGACCCACCTTGAAATTCACAGAGAATTGCCGAACAACTTCTGCCTTAGATGATTTAAAAATGGTCACTGACTTGATAGTGTCGTCGGCTGCACTAAGTTCGAGAGTAGGAGAAGCCAACATGGTAAAAGATGGTTGTTAAAACGTTAATCCACAGTAGCGATCAACTTTATACAATGACAGACGGCGGTTCCGTCATCGACAGCAGCGCATTGGTCCAAGTCATTGTACTTTTGCAAGTCCAAATTAGGTGATTACAGAAACTGAGATCTGAGATCTGAGACCCTAACCGTATCAACAAGGTCACGTCGACTAGCAAGCGCATGGTGCGATTCAAGGTAGTTTTGTTAGTGTCTCCTGCCGTGCCGTGAAAAACTCAATCTTTCATAGAATCGTTGGTTTCTTGTAGAACTCATACCTGTTGATCAAATCAATGTTCCAATTCTCGAGGGAAAACATATCTGGGCTGCGATGAAACAGAGTGTCATCCACAATTTCGGTGACAAGGGTTGGGGATCTGTTGGGCTCTCTTTAACAGGTACGCCGTCTTTAGTTGTGTTTAGCGCGTCTGATTGTGCTGTAGTAAAGTATTACTCGCCAACGACGAACATATGTATCATAAGGGTTGCGAGAGACCATTACAAGATTGCGTGGGGATCCATCACTCTGTTATCTTCCATCGAAGGAACACGGTACATTCCGCATGTTATTCACGTCTCTGGTTCGTTTGCTGTTGGCCGGTTTCAAGTTACGTTAATGTTTTTATAGGCACTATCAAGCACGCACAACTAGCCGCTATTGCCCATAACCGTGAGATCGTTGCTCGTTGTCGAGCACAAGCAAAGACGCCAGGTTCGAGGAAAGATTTATTCTTAGTATCTTCCACTCATTCAAAACTGTTTTAGCTGCTTACCTGGATTCTTTTGAGTCTTACCTTGAAAGTTCCTCAGTCGAGATAGCTGCTCTGCATGATTGACACTATCCAAGTTTGCCAGTATGTTTTCATTCCATGAAATTGTTCTATCAAGACCTGATCATCGGGTTTGAAAGATCATTCGTAGCCTGATGACGAAAACCTGGTCCGCCGGTCTTAAAGCCAATTGGTGCGGCAACTGTATTCTCTGGGACTTACATCATAGAGCTGCGATTCAAGGCTATAATAGCCTTGGCCGTTTCCGGCAACACTGCAAGTTAATGATGGTCGCGTTGCAGATCCTCCCTTCTTGATCGGTTTCTGAGCTTCTGATACCCTCAAATCATGAACGATATCTCTGACTCGCATCAGAAAGTATCCGTATTGGGGTGTCGAATGACCGCACTTCAGACCCTTCTATAGAATGTATCAGACAAGGGTGTGGTGGTGTCATCGCAAATTTGGTTCTCCTGGGTCAATCTCCAATTCCCTGATTTTGGCAGTGTATCTATCGATTTTGAATCTGAAGCTCTACAGCAATTCGTTGATGAGACAAATCTGGTGAAGGAGCAATCAAAGCACCGACTTTGGCCTGATGTGAAACTTATGGACTTAGAATGTGATGAAGGTCTGTAGACATCTCCTCGGCAACCTGATTTTGAATTTATATTCTATCAAAAACATTTCTGTGAGGGTAAGGTTTCATATCTATGTGATTCTAACGCACGGATGGTGTGCTAAGCTAATGTGATTGTGTATTCAAAGTTTATGAGCGACATTTTGTGAAATGATTACTCTGAGTTGCTATATGTTGTGTTTTGGGGAAAGGGATAGTAGGTTCCTTGGCTTGACTTCCTTCCTGAGTCTGTGGGTTGTTCTGCGTGGTGGGCGGGATCAACCACAGACGTCACGGCTGGGACGCCTAGCGAGCGTAGCCAAGGTTTGGGCCTGGCGGGGTGCGAAAGTGGTTTATTTCTAATGATTCTCTGGTACGAGCCAGATGCGTCGAGGAGGCGGGGGGTGAAAGCGATCCCGCCCCCGACGCTTATCTAATCACCTAGACCCTCGTTTCGAATCACCCTCGTACCTCGGAGGATCCGAAACTGCAAGTTGTGCCAACTCGAGCTTGTAGAACTTGCTGATCTATACCGCGATGACAGGGAAGGTTCTCAAAATTAACACCCACCCAATAGCCACTTTTCCACTAGAGATTGAAAATGAAATTCTAAAGAGCAACTCGTTGGCCTTCAACGATACTCTTCCTGTCCACCTTAAAATGCGTATGAATGTGGATCCTAAGATCTAGTCCTTACATTTCTGAGAAGAGTTTTGGAAGATCACATTCCCATTCTGCGTACTCTAACGAGCATTCTGTAACGCATGTCCATGACATATACCTACAAACCTCCACTGTTGCTAAGGGAAGAACACGATCGTCCTTTTGCGATGTTCACCTTTATGACCTTTATGGCTATTGAGGGTTCTCGAATCTTTCCAATGTCGACACACACAATTTTGCAAGAAGGGCTCATTGTCGTACCATGTCTCAAGTTTCAAGCTTCCTAAGTCGGCCAGATACGGCTTTTTTAATCGCTCTCGCTCTGGAGATTGGTGTCATCAGTGGACCGCGGAGTCGGCAGGACCAAAGGTCTCTTCAAACCAGTCCAAACAATACGGCGCCCTACTCCTTAAAGATCGCATACATTGATCTATCGGTTGTTTAATTAAAGACGACATGCGTTTGAAATTAAATGGCTGGTAAAATTTGGACAGAGGATTTATACCCTTTTCCGTGACTGCTCATCTGAAACGATAATTTTTTCTTCGAAGTGACGTTCCTGGCCCAGCTTCAGACCATCAGCCAGGCCAAGCCAGGCCCTATTTGAGCGGGCCAAGCCAAGCCAAAGGAGGTGGCTTGGTGAGGGATCTGGCCTGGCTCATAATGTTCTAAAGCCAAAGCCAGCGGCCCAGGCCCTGGCTTTCAGGAGGATAGGTGAAGCATGGTTGTTACTTGTAAGTTCCATTATAGGCTATTGTTATATGTAGCTAACGAATCCTATATCCTTAACACAGCCTAAAACTTTAAAATTTGACCGGTGATCCCCAACGGTTCATGCAAGGACCTCGCCATTCCTAGTAACCACGTGATTGTCACGGTCTCAGGCTCGTATTGGTTGCGAAAACTCGGTGTTCGATTAGCTTATCTTTTTTATCTTTACGACAATCGGATCTTTGTTTCTTCCCAGAGAGCATACCTTTTTTAGTAAGCGAATACTACGAGAAGGCAAGTGACACAATTTGATCACGTCTTCTGTCGATATCCACACCGAGTCGTGCAATGGCTTGTTGTTTCCTCATTTGAGATTATTTTTACTCACATTGTTTCTCAATAGCACCTGTAGCTACCACCGAATCCGCCCAATTGGACATGGAATATGACCTATACCCCATGCCTAATTTGTCGTTCCAATAAGACACCTATAATTCAGGACTTGAATTTGAGCACACTAGTCGGGGACCGTTCCGAATGGTCCCCAGGTCTGAATTTATTGAAGGAAGCGTGGACTTGAGCTAACATCGCCTAATTAGGCGTGGAGTATAGGTCGTATTCCATGTCTAATTAGGCGGATTCGGTGGTAGGTACAGGTGCTCAATAGATGTTCATCTTCTATTTAGTGCACTCTTATGGAAAAGTTGTGTGGCTACTGTCAGCCATTGAGCTCTGTAAGGCGCTATTGAATTACTGCCATGGATTCGCCAAGGTGTTTGTTCATTCACTGACACGAGATTTCATTGAATCATAATATTTCCTAGGTTCTCCCGAAGGCATTATGTATAATCATCTTGGGCAGTATATAAACCAGTGAACAAGCACATATCCAACTTAACTCAAGACACCTTCACATTCTTATCTGCTGGATTGTCCTCATTCGACATGTCAACCAGTCCCATCCTCACTATCTCAGCGAGATATATCTGGGAGCTCGTTTTCGACTACGACAATAGTGGAAACACAGGTGGGAAATGCTTACAATGTTTTGTCACAATTTAATGACGAACAATCGTTCTAGGAGAGATTGTTCACACCTTTGAATTCAGTAGATCCGGGTCGTACACTTCCGCAACGTTCAACGAAACCGTCGCCTCGGAAGCTAGAAAGGCTGCCGAATCAAGTTCAGTCGAGATCCAATCTGGTGCATCATATGGTCCCATTTCTGCCAATGTACATGCCGGATATTCAACAAGTAATGAGGTCGAGAACATGCTCCTGAATACGACTAGGGAGCAGTCAGAGCAAACTGTAACCTGGTCCACGAAAGAGACCCGCAAATGTGAGCTTGTTGTTCTAGTGGAGCAAGTTCAGAGAGATCAGTCCGTCAATTCTCCGCAGACACAATTGGCGCGCACAGCAGGTTGATTCTATACCAGCGCCATTTCTCTGGGCCTGGGATAGCTGTTCAAGACTCAGCCCTTCGCACAACGTTGATTCCGCTTACCGCAGACGAGCTCGAAGAGGAGGTTCTAATCGATTTGAAACTGGAGCCAAAGAACTTCATCAGCGGAATAACGGTAAGTATGGCGCGTTTCCAGCGAAGGGTGTTACTGATGACCGATCCACGTGTAAGGTTGTCTATGCGGACCAAGCAAGCGATGCCCCTGGTGATCGTGTTCGAGAATGGTTTGGGGGAAGCGACGACATCAATTACGAGTTTGGGGGGAAGTAAGTGCCGGACAAATGAAAACTTGAATGAAACTCAACAGTAGTGTTGACCAGGTTTGTGTGGCTTCTGCCTGTGTGGACAAAACAAGTCTCCCAGGCCTTAACCAATTTTGATCTCGTTGTTCAACCCCAGGAGGATCCACGATACGATGATCTTGCCGCCGGTGCTGGTGGTGATTATCGCTATCTGATTCCTGTCAAACAAAGCAACCAGAATTTGGTCATCTCTAAGCTCACCTTGGCTCGTTCGGATTCCGCCTTGGAAGATATACCCAATGTGATCTGGAGTGGCCTTCCCCAAGGAGCAACTCGCGATATCAATGTCGGAAGGGAGGGCACCTATCTTTACTTGGTGTGGCAGTTGCAGAGGGCTTATGAGATCTAAATGTCGCGTGCCCCATGGCATTCTATGCTGGACTCTTGACTTCTGTACTGTGGCGTCCGTATGTCGTTCTTGTATTATGGACTATTCGTACCTCCAAGGTCTAAGAAAATTCTGGGTCTAGATACATACAAGGGCAGATGGAATTTAAAGCTTGCTTAAGTTTGAAGCTTGAAGGCCGATAAACACTACGGCTCCAAATCGAATATGTATTGAGATGCCCGCTCACGACACTATCATGACACTGATATCCCATATTAAAATGTCTTCGGGAGGTCAAAATAAAAAGATTCAGGACTGATATCAAGTGATATTAAACGTTAACAGAGCCAATGACTGAATACAGGCGATGGCTCGGCAGATCTAAAACCGAGATCGCTCGAGAGGGTCAATCTCAGCCCATCGAGCAGATTCCTTTCTGCCGCTGTTGCTTACAGTACTCTATACAGGGTGAGGCGATGTGGGTAAACTAGATTCAGCTGCGAAGTCGCGCTCGATTTAAATACATGGAGATCGTTGTTAAGGAATTTCCCTCTCACGACACATTGACTGATCGAGAGGGAGATCGTAGAGAAGGAAGTTCCCTGACGGTTCACATTCGGTTTTCATCCGTGTTTCCTCTCTATGTCGACACGTGACCATCGCGGCTCGAGTCCCTTCAAGTGAAACTTTGTTTGAACTGCAATAGGGTAGTTCACAGTAGCGGATTTGACGTGGTTTTGAGGGTGGATTTAGTCACGGATTTGAGATCTGTTGGAATAAAACCGACATGAAATCGAGCCTTGGTTTTGAGATGGATTTGGGTTATCTAAATCCGGCGTCTGCTCGGCAGACCTTCGGAGTGTAAATTTGCATGTAACCACGATTGCGTGCTGCGATATGGCTCCAGCTACTGCCACACGCTCCAAAAAGGAGATCTTGCAAGCCAAGCTCATACTCGCAGAAGCTGAAGAGACTCCACGATGCAGTGCATCAGCAGCCATTTGACGGTCAATCTCGGTTGGCATATTTTGGTTGTTCACGAAAATTGTCGTGTTATCTTATCATATTGATAGTTGTTGACATCTTGCCTAAATGGTATACACAATGCAGATTTTTACACTAGGTGTGTTTTTAATTTACACCCATCTTAGAAGAAAGGTTAAGAAATGTCACATCTGACTCTTTCCCCTGTCTTAGTGATTCACCAATAACGGACTTTGAGTCACGACATCTATTGTATTGTCACATCAAGAATTTAAGTTCCGATTGATGCGCCGAAGTGCCGAAAACTTGGTTTTCATTTTTGTGATCAAAGTTGAAGACGGTTTTCGTGTAATTCAATAATCCCCCCCCTCTTGATCTATACCTTACTCATAATAATCGTGCTCAGCTCAGTGTATTTCGTTGCCATGGTGGCAAGCTTTCCCCACAGGGGTTTTGATGCTGCGCCCCTTTACTTTACTTTACCTTACTTATCTGTCCCTTAATACTTTTGGTCTATCGTGGCGTATTCACCGTAATACGACCATAATTACCCTGTGTAGCGTAGGTAGATATCATAATAGTAACATAGTAATAACTGTCCCGCATCTACTACACCTTACGTAACCCCAATTTCCCATGAATTAGGTTGGCACAGTATCCCTGAAGAACGTCGTTGTGGAAATGGTCGTGTCCATGCAAGACATGGATTGTCTTTTTTGTGTTGACTTCACATACGGTATGCTTGAAAGCTTCGCCCGTCGTTTGTGTCTGGGTCGGCCACACGATGCGTTGAAAGAAATGAAGGGGTTCTTCAACTTCTCGAGGTGATAAACTTGCATCTATGTCAACAGTACCTTGAACCACTGGCAACAAGGGGTAAGGTTTAAAACGATTCATCATGACTTTTTTCCGCATACCTGGGCGTAGAAGGCGAAAGACTCTGTCAAAACTACCCTCGTCTATGTCTGCTAGGATGTTTCCTTTTTGCTCTCTGATTTGCTTGTATACGCCGAGGACAGTAATCAGGAAGCTGAGGGATAAGAAAAGACCTTTCAGGCTCTGACATCATGATATCAACTTGGAGTCCTCGTACCGTGTATATGAAACCTCAAGCTTGATGTTATGGAATTCAACAGCTTCTCTCTCCGTGCAATCACCTCGAATGGAGGCAGCAATGGTACTCGCGGCGGAAAGACTCCCATTGAAGGCAAGGTGAACACCCGTAGAAAAGAGTGGATCAATGAATGCTTCTGTCTCATTATGACATGATTCGCTACAGTACCTTAATTATACGCACCTCCTGCATCACCAACGATGCGATAACCAGGACCCGCATAACAACAAGCCGAGTAACTGTAGTCAGCGGTAGATTTGACTTCGCTGGTCAGCTCAGCCTTATACAGGAGTTGCATAAGACCAGGGGCCCGAGCTAACTGATCAATATAAAGTCTCGTAATTGAATTATCACCATCTTTGAGTAGGGCTTTTTTCTTCGCATAAAAATCCTTGGATATGACGACTCCAACAGAGGCGGTCCCATCGTGCAAAGGGATATGCCAGGCCCAACCAGTTTCATCTATAATATTAACCTTTCACTAGGTTTGTCAACGTTGATGTTGAGTATCTACTTGCCTGCCAATGCCTCGATCCAAGGTGCATTTTCTCGATCCGTTCCTTGTGCATATCGAGTTCCCCCTTTCCAGTAACCCCAAAGGGCCATATTCTTTAGTGAATTAGTGAATTGCCGATTCTTCAGGTATTTTGTGGAT
>QLOM01007891.1:2804-13199 GCA_003313785.1 Termitomyces sp. MG148
AAGGGAGTGTGGCATGGAATGAGCCAACTGCAGGAAAATTTTTTTCTCTTCTGCCAGAGTAAAATCCAATCTCAAAGGAGGGTATGTAACAGAGCAGGCTGTTCAGTCTATATTTGGTCATACTTAGCACAGCCACTCTTTAATCTTTTTTCCTTTACCACTGTCTCTATGCTTGTGTAGTCACTATTCTCTCTATAGAACTGGGTCTTACATACTTGGAACACTTAAAAATTCAAGAACTCACCAAAAACTCATAACTATGTTACATGCAGTGCTGGGGGCACTGACTCATGCTTATCCTTTCTGAGGTCTAGTCAATTTTTGAGTTGTGCTTCCAGAGCCAGAGGAATCCTAAGATCATCTCCTGCTTACCAATGCTAATGACCGCAAAAGTAGTGTGCTCTGCATGGGACTTGTAATGTAGGACAAGGTCCATCACAGACTTGATGGAT
Organism: Termitomyces sp. MG148; assembly: GCA_003313785.1. Classification (NCBI taxonomy): domain Eukaryota; kingdom Fungi; phylum Basidiomycota; class Agaricomycetes; order Agaricales; family Lyophyllaceae; genus Termitomyces; species Termitomyces sp. MG148. The sequence goes on from QLOM01007891.1 coordinate 3,257, forward strand.
CTTGCCTCATTACAAGTGCCATTGACATTGTACACTGGGATAGGGAACAGGAGAGGCTGAGTAGTAAGCTAGTGCTGTTCCACGTAACTAGCATCCACAAAGAGTTCGGTTGCTCTGGAGTCCAGGAGAGCAACTATGCTCTGGATCTGTTGTGTATTGGTAGTTTCAATTTCCACATTTATTTGGAGCAAGTTCAATAATGGAGTGGATGCAATGATGTAGTGGCAGGCAATGTTATGACCTGCCAACTCTGTACCCAACTCCGGGACCTTGAAACTACCCCCACGCTTCCAAAGGTCCTGGAGGACAACCCTCCACTAGCCCCATAGCCCCAGGCCAATTCCCCAACAGTGGCCTCACTTCCATGACCACCACAGACACCACTGCCATCAATTCCATCAGCCCGGCTACTACTAACCACTTTTAGAAAGTCATGCAACCCCTTCTGAATATCACCGACCCTTTCCAAACATTGCTGGTCTTCTCTGGCAATCATGCCATCACTTGCATCACCTGGCCATCACATCGTGCTCAGCCATCACTCTATGCATCACGCATGCATCACTGCCTTCAGGAGCTCCTGATGCTGCCACCACCTGATCACCACTGACAACCACCACTCTATCAATTGGAACCAACACCCGCCAACTTGTATAGAGTCCCAGAGCTATGCTCAGACCCAGAGATTGAAAGCTTGGCCTGGGACATGTCTGTGAGAGTACTTAAGTAGTAGGATAGGGACTTAGTCAGTAGTCTTGATATTGCATACACCCTGTACCAGTTTGTCCAGTGTTTGTTTTGTACCTCTGAATCTATCTCTGCCTGTGTTTTGTGATTCTCCATCTTGTATTATGTCTGTTTCAACTCTGTTTTGTCTCATGCTTCATGCTCATCTCAATTCTTTTGTCTTGTACTCTCTTTCTCTCTCTCTTTCTCTCTCTTTCTCTTGACTCTTCCCTGGTTTAGTTCACAAACTTGTACTTCTTCTTCTATTTACAGTTTTGACTCTTCTCAAGTCCTGGTCTCATATCAATCCTTTATAATTGTACTCCGGCTTCAGTTGCTTGTATCTCTTTAAAACTCCAGCTTTAATCTTCTTCAATCTCACTTTGTCCACTCAGCTCAAACCTGTAGAGCCTGCAACTACCCTGACTCACCCCTTCCCTATTGATACCACCTCTGGACTCACTCAGAATCCCCCATACTTGTTATACATCTTGTGGTTCACTCTAGAGATCTTTTAAATGCCCACGTCCATCCTGAAGCATAGCGTTTCAACTCTGGAGCCTTAGTAGGTTCTGGAATTGTATACTGGAGTCATTGCATCTCCTTATAAGGGTCTTGCTCAGTAGACTGAGCCCCCATGGTCAACAGAATCTGATGGAAAAATGGTGCTCCTGCAGGAATGTGCATCCATGGAGGAGTCAGAGAGGGCTCAGAAGAGTCATTGAGTACATTAGGGGTGGTACTTATGGTTAGGGGTACTGAGTTGTTGATAGAAGCTGTATTGATTTCTTCTACCAACAAACATGCAAAACAGTTAGCACTAGGCAATAGAGGTGTACTATGGTGCTCCTAGGCAGGGATGTGCATTCATAGAGGAGTCGAGGAGGGCTCAAAAGAGTCATTTGGTACGTCAGAGGTGGTGCTTATGGTCAGGAGTACTGTGTTGTTGGCAGAAATTGTATTCATTTCTTCTAACAACAAACATGCAAAACAGACAGAAGCATACTTTTCATCTGTTGTGCCCCTAAAAACCCTCCTTTGGCTCCTCTGGCTCTTCAGCAAGAAGAGGTGTCTTGCATGTATCCTCTAGGACAGGCGTGTTCAAAGAAGAAATTCTGGCCACATTGCCAGGAGTAGCTCCTTCTGCTCCTCCAGAGATAGGTCTTGTACATCTAAGCCCTGGAGGAAATGGTGGGCAAAGTGGCCCTGTGTGCCACAGCATTGGCATAAGAAAGAGAGGGGTGCATGCTGCCAAGAGGTGTCCACATCCATTGGAGCACCTAGGAGTAGTACTAGAGGTGCTGCTGATGGCATTGTTGGGGCAAAGGTGGCCAGTTGAAGAAGGAGTGTGATGGGTAGGTGCAAGGACAACATGGGGGCTGCGGCCTTGCATAGGTCTTGCTTGAGCTCCATGAGCTGCCATTGCTTCTGTGCTACTCAGTACCACAATAAAACCTGGTTGTCTGCCAGGCATCCCTCTATGAGGTTGTTGATGTGCTCCATTAAGATTGGATAGAGCCCTTTTCAAAAGGTGAGGCAGAGCTGCAGGCCTTGGCTGAGTTCTAGAAGAAGAACTCATCCTAGATCTCCTGTTCAAACTTGGCCTAGTCTGCAAAGCTTTTTAGGGCATTTGTAAGAGCAACCTCCAGAGGTTGTGGCTAAGTCACATAACTGGCAGAGGGAAATCTGAAGTCTTTTAGAATGGTACAGTATGACAGGAAAGATAACTAATCACCTGGCAGAGGGAAATCCAAAGAGAACAAGTCTAAGGATCCCTCTGCTATAGTGCAGCACATCAGTATGTGACAAAGGCATGAGAACAACTATGCAGTACTTTCAGGAGGATGTGGAAGTGTCCCAGATATCTCCAGAGATTGTCAGAGAACTCTGGGATTCCAAAAAAGGAAGTCCTCTGACATCACCCCCCCCCCTTAAAGTGTAGTGTCTTGATGCACTGAGTAGAACAAATCATGAACAGCATGGTTGGTCAGAGAGATGGAGTAAAGGCGCAGATGATTCAGAGCTCTTTGAAGTAGTTGCATTAGAAGTCCCTGACAAAGGTGGATGCATGAATGTTTTTGGCAGGCTCCCAGGAGTTGTCCTCAATACCATAGCCTTTCCACTTGACCTTGTACTGTAGTTTGCATCAGAACAGGTGGCTGCCCAAGATCTTCTCTATCTTGTACTCTGTTCCATTGTTGAGAAGGACCAGAGGTAGCAGAGAGGAAGCTCATTGACCAGGGATGGAGTTGTTTAAGGCAGGCAAGAGTTTGACCATGTTAAAGACTGTGTGCAGTCACTACATGCCAATGGGCAATTGGAGTCAGTAAGCAAGGGATCTTACCTGATGCTTGACCATGTATGGTCCTAGCTGTAAATGTGAGAGCTTCTGCAAGGGCCAAGTATCAGGGGACTTCCATTTCTGGAACTTCCTTTTTTGGCTCCCTGGAGTTCTCCAGGGATTTTTGGAGATCTCCAGGATGCTCCTGCGCCTTCTAGGAAATACTGTATAGTCATTTCCATGCCTCTGCCACCCACGCTGATGCATCGCGCTATGGCAGAGGGATTCTTAGACTTGTTTTCTTTGGATTTCCCTCTGCCAGGTGATTAGTTGTATTTCTTGTCATATTGTACTATCTCTAATAAACTTTGGATTTCCCTCAGCCAGTTGTGTGACCTAGCTGCAACCTCTGGAAGTCACCCTTACAGCAGAACAAGTCTCCTAATTCTAGTCTAGAAGCCCCCTATAGCTGCCAAACCTTTTCTGGCTCCTATTTTTTGCTTCTCCACTGGGCTTAAGCACTGATATTATCTATGTCTCAGTTGGACGCTTCAGAAGCTCTCTTGAATGCTACGGCCTTTGGTGAGGAAGCCTGGACCTGCCTACTCCATCTAAAAATGCAGGTGCAACTCACTCAAGCTTTCCTTATCCAGCACACCGCCAAACTCTCCCACCTCTGCCAAACCACTAAAACTATTTCCAATTTCCTCAAACACCTTGCTCCGGTGGCAGCCAACCCCCTGCTGCCTACCCTGCTGGTGCAATGCCCTTGTACCATGCAATCTCCTCTTCCAGCATGGGAGTGCTCCAATATTCCATGCCTGGCAATTCCCAATGTGTACAATGGTGACCACGTGTCCGGAGAATGTTTTCTTCAATCCTGCATTACCTACATCCAACTCTGCAGCAACAACTTTGTTTTCAACGAGCTGAATATTGTGTGGGTCCTGTCCTATATGAAGTTGAGATAGGTGGCCACCTACATGATGAGGGGTGTTGGAAGTTTTGTGGACTAGGCCAAGTTCAAACAGGAGTTCCAGGACAAGTTCTTTCCCTGAAACCCTACCAAAACTGCCACATTGGTCTTATGAAACAGAGATCAGTATAGCCAAAGGAAGCAATTCCTGGATGAGTACATTGACTTGTTCCATGCGTTGGTAGAGCAGGCCGAGTACTCCAATGGCCTGCAGCTGTGCCTCATCTTTTGGAAAGGGCTCCATCCAGTCCTGATGGAGTACATTGACATCCTCGTGGAAGGACACCCGGCAGATGATTGGGTTTTGTCATGATGTCAGATAGCTTGGGAGCAGTGGCAGCTCATGGAGCTCAAACAGGAGCTCTGCAAGGTTGCAACTCCTGCCTCCTCCTTGTACTTCCCTGCTCTGCTCTCCTGATAACCAACTGCTCTGCCTCTGGTAGCGCTGTTGGCTATGCCTCTGGCACCCCCGGTACTGCCTCTAGGCTGTCAGGGGACTTCTCATCTCCTTCTTTCACTCTTTATTCCTTCATTCTTCCTCTATTTATTTCCTTATTTCTGCTGCTACTCTTTTACCTTACTACTTCCATTCTTTCAACACCATCTATTAGTACTATTCTCAGCCCTTGAGGTGCTCTGGTTCTTTAGTTATCATTCAGACCACTTCCAGAGGCTTAGTCATTGTGAGGCTAGCCTCACAATTACTAAGCAAGTCACATGAAACATGTGCATGACCTCTGGCAATGGCAATTTCCGAGTTTTTGATTATTTTCGGAGATTTTCCCTTTTTTAGATTATAAAATTTATTGCGGCTTTTGTCATGCTGTACAGTTACTTCCCATGCTTCTAGAGCCTTGGAAGCATCACTCCTGGCATAGAGAATCCCTAGACTTGTTCTCTTTGGATATCCCTCTGCCAGGTGAGTAGTTATGAAGAACAATCTCATGCCAAAGGTGCAAGATTGGACTGATATACTAGACAAGTAATGTAACAATGTTGCTGGGCAACTGGGATGAGAAATCCCAACCAGCCAGTTTTGTCTTATATAGACTCATCAGGCCCATTGGCAACTATTTGCAAATGACTCATTAAGGTTGAGACTATTGTCTGCTGACCAAGTTACCTGGTTATTATCTGATTCAGCGGTAGAATGAGAATAATGCTATTGGACAATACTGGTCCAGTGGTGAAAATACCGTGGAGCGGAGCTCCAATGGAATTCTGTGCCCTTTGCCCTGCTCACATGATTTTCCAGAATGTTCCAGAAGGTACTTCCAAGTCTACTGACATGGATAGAGTCTCCAACGCCAAGTAGGGTTCCTCAAAGGTCCTCACAGTGACTGTGAAGCAGACAACACATTCATCTCTTAGCCTGCCAAGCCCAAGGGCCAGGAAGGTACCACTCAAAGATGGTGCCCAGGAATCTGAAGACCCTGGATGATGTTGTGGTTGCCGCCAGTCCCTTAGCTAGCTGGTGCTTTAAGGGAAACGCTTGACGTCTGCAGAACTCCTTTCACAGAGTTGGCAATGCGAGGGGCAAGCAAGAGTTGAGCAAGCACAGAGGCGGGCAGGAGTAAGGCAAGAGGCAAGCAAGGCTAACAGAGAGTCAGACAGTGCTAGATAAGCTTACGGTTGGTTCAGTGAATAGGCCAGAAGAACACTGCTATTGTTCAGCCTGGGGATATTTTATCCCCCAGACTGCCTATATATACTACATCAGTGGCTGTGCTATTACTAATACTGTTTACTAATCAGGCCCTGGTATGTAAAGGAGTATGACTAAAAATAATCAATGCTGAATAAGGTCCGGGCATATGACTCATCAAGGCTGACTACTACAAGACAAAAGGGGAAAGGGTGAGCCAAGCGGCTGGTCGGATCTGCTAGGAATAGGCATATCATCAGACTAAGCTCGGAATAGGATTGGACATGGTCCGGAGACTGGTTCCCTAACAGGTGCAGTGCCCGGTAGATACCAGCCAAGGCCGGCATGTGAGTGGCTCAGAGTCACCATCCATTGCTAGAGGGGTGCCATCCTTAGCCAATAGTCAGTCGCTGTGTCCCAGTTGGAACCAGTAGATCATGTGCCATTGTACATAAGTGTCATTACATGTACAATCAATCACAGTCCTATAACCCAAAGAGGATACCTTGCCTGTGTCAATGGTTAGGTTAGCCTGGTTAGGCCACCGGTACGGTGGTCAGGTTAGGTTAGGTTAGAGTTAAAATTAGGCTGCAATGCAGAGGTCAGAAAATTCAGAGCCTGTATTACTACAGGATTGACGCACATTAGAGTTAGGGTTTGGGTTTGCTGGATTCCCAAACAAAGTGTGGTTAGTGCAGGTCACACTTTTAACGAATGCATCTACTTACCGCCAGGTGTAAGTTGAACTAGTGCAGGACTTGAGAATTATAGGTGAACAGCCTCCTAAAGCGGCTATGCATGCGGGGATGACCAACTCCCTCAAATCTCCCACTCCATCAGAAATGGTATGTGGTACGTGCATGTCAGTAGAGATGCCCAACTCTCTATTTGATATGCAGACTACCTTTAATAGTACCAACTAAGTTTGATTCTTAGTGATCCCCCTGCTACTTCTTAGAGACTAATGTATTACCATGTAGAGCAATTTGAGCACCACAATGAGTAAACTCCCAGCTTAGCCAGTCTGGACATGATCTGGACCGGTACCAACAGAGTCCCAGGCCTTAGCCCAGGTGCTGGCCCCACAGACAAACAACCGATACATGTGTACCATTTTTGGATCAGAATCTTCTATAATTCCCAAGCATGGCAGCTTGCCACACGTCCTCTATTTCCAGTGACAAAGATTTATCAGAACTGTCATCCTCGGTTGTTATCTGAGAGAGTTCTGATGATCCTGGCGTCTTTGGGAGTAATGCTTGCACATCTAAGGCTTCTGCCACCTGCTGCATGACAATCTTTTTCCAGGAGTTAGTAAGATCATTTAGGTTAAGCATGCGCTTCCTACTGACGATCCATCTCCTTTTAAGAACAGCTAATTTATGGACATCTGGGATGGAGTTCATGTATTTGGACCCATCCTTCTGACAAACCACAATAGGAATCGTAGCTGCCAGGGGGGTGCCTGCCAGCATGTGGGATCCCAATGCCACTGAGGTATGCTTGCTACGTGTTCATTAACACATATGAGACATGAGCTTGGCTTTGTTTAACCACTTTTGCCCACTGCTTGTGATTGTCATGCCTAGTTCTTTGATGTTGAAGAATTCTCAGACTTGATTGAACTCTGATTTGAGAACAAAAACTTCCTTGGGTTCCTTCTCCTTGACTCAGAGACAGTTATCCCATCTTTTGTTGAACTAGGACTTGGCCCAATTCTTCAATAAGGGTTCCGGATAGCCACAATTGCAGTAGAGCCCTATGAGGTCTCTGACTGCCTCCCTGTAGACTGCAATAGTACTACTGAGCGTGGCAATTTGTAACATTTTGCCTAAGAAGGTGCCTTTTTTGACATCTTCTGGATGTGCAAAATGCCAAGGAATTCTTTTGTGATGGTTATGTGCTTTTCTATAAGGAGCATGTTGCAAAGATCCATCAGAATTGCAATAGATCAACATGTCAGAAAGGCTGGGAGACAGCCAACACATTCCATTCAATTGTACAGAAGTCAAATTTAACACGACTAACAATAGCTAGTGCATCAGACTTGCAACGAGCATAAACTATGGCTAAGCAGTCATCGATCTAATGACCATAAAAAGGAACCCGGTTGTCATTGAGAATACCACACTCCTCCTCAAAGTGTAGACCATATAAGTTTGCTAAATCAGGAGAGTCAGCAACACCTATAACTAGACCATGGTGTTGATGGTAGAATTTATTCTCAAACTGTACAATTAACTTGGCATTACCAACCTTAAGGCATTTATCAAAGAGAAGAGCCTCAGAGACTAAGCCTTTGTTGAAAAATTCTAGGAGATTCTCCTCAGCTTCCACATGTCTGCCAAAAATGCGTGTAGTGAACCTGTCAAGAGCAATGGCTTTGGCAGTGACTAAGTCAACGTGTGGATAGAATGCTACGATGTTGCCGGTTAAAATAAACCATTGACAGGTTGGGGTGATTGCCAATTTATTGCTAGATCTTTTGTTCCATAAATGATAGAAGGTGCCAACATGATGATTGGTTTAAGTTTTTTACTGACATATTTTGCCGCTGGGTTTTGGATGGCAGAGTGACATGGTATGATTGGTCTAAATTTAACTGGCTTTTTGTGAATCTTAGGGATTTTATAGAAGACCAGAATCTTAAAATCCTCTGTGCAGATGATGCCTGCAACCTTTTTAAAAATAAGAGAACAGAAAAACTTTCCCAGCTGTCCGTTAAATGATTTTGCCCATGCAAGCAATATTGTCCATGTCAGTGGCAGTTTGTGTTAATAATGAGTAAGCAGAGAGAAGATGGAGGACTTTATAGTCTTTCAGACTGCTGAGTAACTCTAACGACTTATTTATAATCCAGTCACGCTCCAATACAGCAATGCCTAGGTTTTTATCTGTGCCGGTGACAACATAATTATGGTCTAGCAGGAATTTCTTAAGACTGTCAGGGGACTCCTCATTTCTCCCTTCTTTGACTCCTTATTCCTTCATTCTTCCTCTATTTATTTCTTTATTTCTGCTGTCACTCTTTTACTTTACTGCTTCTATTCTTTCAACACTATCTATTAGTACTATTCTCAGCCCTTGAGGTGCTCTGGTTCTTTAGTTATCATTCAAACAAGTGTAGCCAACGCTTCCAGAGGCTTAGTCATCTTGAGGCTAGCCCCCAAATTACTAAGCAAGTTACATGAGACATGTGCATGACCTCTGGCAATGGCAATTTCCGAGTTTTTGATTATTTTCAGAGATTCTCCTTTTTTAGATTATAAATTTTATTGTGGCTTTTGTCATGCTATACAGTTACTTCCCATGCTTCTGGAGCCTTGGAAGTGTCACTCCTGGCATAGGGAATCCCTAGACTTGTTCTCTTTAGATTTCCTTCTGCCAGGTGAGTAGTTATGATTGTATTACCTACATATATTCTAATGTACTTTGGATTTCCCTCTGCCAGCTGTGTGACTGAGCCATAGCCTCCAAAGGTCGCCCTTACAAAGACAGTATACTCTAGAGGTTAGCATGTGATATTGCCCTGTCAAATCTGAATCCGGGATGCTGGTCAGAGCATGGTCAACAAAGGACCTCCCATCATTCAAACCATTCATAAGATAAATTGATAGATTTGGAAGTTTTGCCGTCTTCTCATGGGGAACTTTGTAATCTGGATCATAATCGGCTTCATCAACAAAATTCTTAAAAGCAAAGAACAGATGCCATACAGTGCATCTGTATAAATCTTTCCAGGCTGACTTAAATAAAACCTTGTTTGTTCTGGTTGGGAACATGAAGTTCATGCCCACACTTAAGTGATGATGTACGTCGTCAGGAAGGTTCACATTAGGAGACATATATACAAAGCTATGGTATCTACTACCTTGTAATATGCCGAAGAGGACATGTGAGAGCACATGTCTCACTGCTAGCAGTTATGGAAGATGAAGTCCCAATGCAGCACAAAAATGCCATTGACTCTGTGGATCGTGCTTTCAGAGATGTCTTGGACAAAGACATTCCTTTTGGTGGAATCACTGTGGTATTTAGAGGAGATTTTTGTCAAACCCTTCCAATCATTCCAAGGGGACTGTCAGGGGACTTCCTTTTCCGGCCATCCCGGAGATCTCCGGGACCCTCCGGACTTCCTTTTCTGGCCATTTCCTTTTTGGGCCATCCCAGAGGTCTCTGGGATGCTCCCTTGCAGTCGTCGGACTTTTCCGAGATGTTGTACAGTCGTTCTCATGCCCCTGCCCCCACACTGATGCGCCACACCGTGGCAGAGGAATCCTTAGACTTGTTCTCTTCGGATTTCCCTCTGCCAGGT
>QLOM01007899.1:0-19426 GCA_003313785.1 Termitomyces sp. MG148
TTGAGTTCCTTCCCAATGACTACCTGCAGCTGTTGGCTGGGCTAGTCCAGCCCAAGTAAGAGACAAGGCAGCATGGAGTCTTGATTGGTCCTGCTTTTGGTGACTTTCAGAAGGAGACATTATATTTTGATGTGTGACATGGTGTGACATCTGACGGTTGTTCTGGAACCGTCATTCTCATGATGCATTAGAACACACATCCAATTTCTTTGCGTTGCACTTTGTGGTTCTTGCCTATTACTGGTTACCTACCCTGGTGGTTTTGCAGTTATCTGAGTGGTCTTACATTTCCTACATAGTTATTCCATGCCAATTTGTCTTATGACAGGATAAGGTAGAAGTAAGGCATGGGTGCATGTCTCTGATGGGACTCCATCCAGGATGTGCACCTTGTGGCTGACCACATTGGTTGGGTCTGACCAGGACTTCCAAGGATGTTGACATCTGACTGGCTAGAGGCACATATAGGCCATCTGTGGAGCCTGCTTTGTCAGTTTTTGTGCCGATGCTGTCTGAAAGGCTTGGTGAACCTATTGCAGGAGTGCCCCAGCTTCTAGAGTAACCAGAGCAGCAGTTTCCCCTGGGGACTGTCTGCCACCCAAGCGCTTACAGGTGGAGCCCTGTTGGTCTGGGCATTCAGTGTCTCTGGGGGAGGCTGATAGGATCTTTGCAGGCTGTGCCCCTTGAACAGGTGAGGAGGACAGGTGCTTTGGGTTCAGAATCAATAAAGAAGGAGGGGGTACCAGGTCCAGCCCTTTCTCCACAGCTACCGTCTGGTGTGGCATGCCTTTTATTGTCCTACTTGTTCTGTCATCCATCACTGACCCACACTCAACCATCTCTGGCATGCTTGTTGCTGTCTGTGGTGCAAACCAAGCCGTTGCTGGCGCACGCTATGTCAGCGCCTGTGAGTCAACTGGAGAGTGTTGTTGCATTGGGCACCCCAGTGCAGTCCAGGATACCAATCATTGATAGTTTCTTCATGGACCTGAGGTCTCCAGGAGAAGAGGCTGGCAAGCAGGTGGTGCTCATGACTGTCAGGGGACTTCCATTTCTGGAACTTCCTTTTTTGGAACCCCGGAGTTCTCTGGGATGCTCCTGCACCTTCTAGAAGGTACTGCATAGTTGTTTCCATGCCTCCGCCACTCACGCTGATGTGCCACACCACAGCAGAGGAATCCTTAGACTTGTTTTCTTTGGATTTCCCTCTGCCAGGTGATTAGTTACATTTCCTGTCATACTGTACTATTCTAATAAACTTCGGATTTTTCTCTGCCAGTTGTGTGACTTAGCCAGAACCTCCGGAGGTTGCCCTTACAGCAGAACAAGTCTCCTAATCCTAGTCTGGAAGCCCCCTATAGCCGCCAAACTCTTCCTGGCTCCTATCTGTTGCTTCTCCACTGGGCTTAAGCACTGACAATTATCCATGTCTCAGCCAGTGATGAGACTCCACTCAGACTCAGCACAGAAAGCTACATTTTAGCAATGCTCTCTAGCACTTACCGACGCTCCTTAGTGCTTACCAATGCTCTCTAGCACTTACCAACACTCTCTAGTGCTTACCAACACTCCTTAGTGCTTACCAATGCTCTCAAGCGCTTACCGACACTCCTTAGTGCTTACCAACACTCTTTAGCACTTACCAATGCTCTTTAGCGCTTACCAACGCTCCTTAACGCTTACCAACGTTCCTTAGCACTTACCAACATTTCTTAGCGCTTACCAATGTTCCTTAGCACGTTTTGGAGCAGTTTTGCTCTAAGTTCAACATAAGGGCTTGTGATAGTTGAAGAATAGAGTACTAGCCAATGGCTAAAGGAATTAACAAGTGACAGACAGCTGAAATGCATCATTTTCACGCTTAGCTACTGATCCTACCGCTTAGCACATAGCCTTGGTGCATTAATACTTTTTAGGTTATACTTTTCATTTATACTGTCAAAACACTTTAGCGACATTTTACATATGATTTCTTACCTTTTCTATAAAAACTATACATAGCTACCACAATTACCAGGAAATCACCAGAGTTTACAGCCCTTCTTTGACTCTTCACATATTAGGCACCAACTACGGGTGTACACTTTACACTAGTCCATCTACAGGACTAATCAAGACAATATGCAAACTTGACCTAGGCACCTACAGCCTAGTTACCAGTGCTTAGCTGTGCTAAGCATCTTTCTTTTAACTTCAATAACCTTTCCTTCACTTACATGTGTTTCTGGGACTCTGCCAGGACTCAACCCTCATTACTTAACACGCTCAACACATTCACTTATAACTGCGCTAAGCTACTATTGACTTTGACAGTGCCAAGCAACTTTTGGGCGTCATCACCGGCCGCTTCAGAAGCTCTCTTGGATGCTATGGCCTTTGGCAAGGAAGCCTGGACTCACCTGCTCCATCTAGAAACGCAGCTGCAACTCATGCAAGCCTTCCTCACCCAACACACTGCCAAACTCACCCACCTCCACCAAACTACTGAAACCATCTCTGATTCCCTCCACATGCTTCTCAAACACCTTGCTCCGGCAGCAACCAATCTCCTGCTGCCTACCTTGCCGGTGCAACGCCCTTGCACCGCACAGTCCCCTCTCTCAGCATGGAAGCGCTCCAATATCCCATGCCTGGCAATCCCCGACGTGTACAATGGTGACTGCACATCCAGGGAACATTTCCTCCAATTCTGTGTCACCTACATCCAACTCTGCAGCAAAGACTTTGTTTTCAATGAGCTGAAGATTGCATGGGTCCTGTCCTATATGAAGTCAGAATGGGCAGCCACTTACGCAATGAGGGTCTTCCAACGCCCTGGTGGCATTGGAAGCTTTGCGGACTGGGCCAAGTTCAAACAGGAGTTCTGGGACAAGTTCCATTGGTCCTGCAAGACAGGAATCAGTATGGCCAAGAGAAGCAATCCCTGGACAAGTACTGTCAGGGGACAAGTCCCTGGACTGTCCACTCTAGCCTTGCTTAGTCTGTGTTGACGTTGGCACCCCTATCTAGCCACCATCTGGACCGCTCCAGCCCTATCCGGCTCCTTTCCTGTCTCGGCATCATCATCTGACAGATCAGCTGGTCTTCGGACCCACTCTACTTGCTGGCAGGCCTTTATGCCATTGGCTGGCTTATTCATGCTGATTATTGCTTACTCAGTAGTGCTTAGTACATATTGGCCCTATTAGTCAATACATCGTAATCATAGTGTGTCCAATGTAGTATATAAGTAGGACTGGTGGATGGAACATTCCCAGTCCTAGCAATAGCATTGCTTCTGGGTCTACACATTAGCATAACTGTAAAGCTCCTCAGTGACAACCTTTCTCTCTGTCTTTGCTCTCTGGCTCCGTCCCTTGTCGGTGGCCTGTCCTCTTGCCTGCCAGCTGCTTGTCACTGTGCTCGCTCGACACTCGCTCCTCTTGGTGGTGGGCTTGAGCGGTCATTGCGTCTGCTTGGCATTCCACGATGGAGTGTCCCCTTATAAGTACATTGACTCGTTCTGCATGTTGGTAGAGCAGGCCAAGTACTCTGGATGGCCTGCAGTTGTGCCTCACCATTTTGGAAGAGCTCCATTCAGTTCTGATAAAGTGCATTGACAACTTCACGGAAGGACGCCCGACAGATGATCAGGTCCTGTCATGGTACCAGGTAGCTAGGGAGCAGTCGCAGCTCATGGAGCTCAAGCAGGATCTCCACAGGGGCGCAACTCCCGCTTACTCCTTGCGCCTCCCCACTCCACTCTCCCATTGACCAACCGCTCTGCTTCTGGCAGCATTGCCAGCTGTCCCTCTAGCATCCCTGGTACTGTCCCCAGGTGCCCCAATGGACGTAGACTCTTCCCAGCAATGCGTGCCTCTTCTGTTCTTGTGCCGATGCTGCAGCGCACAGGGTCACTTTGCCCACTACTGCCCCTGGGGCCTAGAGGTCCACTATTTGTCCCTGAAAGAGCAGGAAGAGCTGCTCCTGCAACTTCTGGCAGCCCGCAATGTGGCTGGAATCCCTTTCTTGGATACCTCCACCCTGGAAAGCACGCTGATAGGGGCTTAGTACCACTGAAGGCAGAATAGCCCCAAAACAGCAAAACAGAAACTCCAGTACTGAGGATGGTAGCGGCAGTGAGTCAAACCTCACAGCATGGCAGACTCAAAAAAGAGACACATGAAGCCCCAGGCTGATGGATCAAGAAAAAAGTAACTGCTGATAAGCCTCTGGCTGAGCTCAGTGCACCGGTGCTATTTTTAGTGACTTATATTTTGCAGCAGGCAGGAATCAAACTCAGGCTACAGGACATGATGCATGGGATCATGGGACTTAGCAACCACCTGACTTAGTGACTATGAGACCTTAGCAACCACCTGACTTGGAGGTTATATGACAACCTACCGGTCACATAGCAATCATGAGACTTAGCAACCATGGGACCTTAGCAATCACCTGACTTGGCAATCACCTGATGCTCACCTGACTTTAGCCTGGCCCCCTTTCAGGTCCCCAATCAGTGATAGCCGACTCCAGGACTTTTAGCAACACCTATCAAAACCCAGTGCTTCTCAAAGAGATCCAATGTCAGATCACTTTAGCAATGCTTATGGCTTATCCAACGCTTAGCGACTTACTTGAGACAGGCCCCTTGATGGTTTCAGGCCTTAGCCACAGTCCCTGTGCATTTGGCCTCTTTCACTGCTAGGATGTTGAGTTAGCGCTTGCCAACTTGACAGACACCGTCGCTTAGCAACTTTCACGTTCCATTGAACTTGTCATTATTTTTCTTGATTAATTAATTAGCAACTTTTAGTTTAATTAGCATGGCAACTTAGCGCCTATAAATACTGTACATATTTTGTCTTAGCCATCATTGAATCATATACTCCACAGTTCAGATCACATTTTAGTGCATTCTAAGTCCTCAGAGTTGCTAAGTGACATAGTCTTGCCAACTTCACCTTGCCGACTTTATTTACCAACTTTTGTTCTTACGGTGCCATATGGGCACATTGCGTTACCAACGTTTATGTTGCTAGAGTCCTTACCAACTTCTAGCACCCTAGCACCTTGCAGGCTTTTGGCTTAGATCACTAAGCACCCTCTTTATTTTTCCAAGTCCAAACCACACTAAAAAGACTAGGCTTCTGGGACCCTGCCCAGGACTCTCTCAACACTAGCAAGCACCCGACGCTACTCATTTGTGAGGTGCTAAGTTTACCATCTACTAGGACAGTGCTTAGTGACTTTTGGGCATCATAAAATTTGAGCCCACTACGAGGGACTTTAGGACAGAATTCTGCCAGAAACTCATCTTCAGCACCAGTGCCACCTTTTCAGTCAGTCGGCAGGCGCCCTTTAGTCTATTCACCAATTGCCTTCTATGCCACAGCTACCTGGAGCTTTACCTCAATGTACTCTAGTGCAGGAACTTGCCAACGCCTCAGCCAACCTTACAGTTGATGACATTAGCGACCTCTTTTCCTGCCAGCTCAACTTCAAACCAATCATTCTCAGACATCAGACACCTCTTGCCAACTTAGTACAAGGGTTGCCAAACTCACTCCTCACACCATTATCTCAGTTATTCAGAACACCAACACCTACACCACTACCCTTATCAGTACACTTACTGACCCCTATGTTACCGACTCAACGCTTACCGACCACCATGGAGGCAGCTGTCCCTCAGTGCATGCCACCTTGCAACCACTTCTTGGCCCCAAAATGGGTTGAAACTAAACCACAGGAACTCACTCAGTACTTTATGGAGCTAGAATACTTCTTTTGCGACTGCGGCATTACTGACCACACTCAAATGAAGGAATACGCAGCACAATATGTATCATACAACATGGCAGAAACTTGGACTGGACTTAGAGAATTTAGCACCTCTGTTTCTGTCCCTGGCGACTAACAGATAGGACCCCTGGCCTTAGCGACTTACAAGGAATGGAAAGCAGCAGTAATCTGACTCTACTCTGGCACTGAGGAGTCTACCAGGTATACAGTAACGAAACTGCAAAAGCTAGTACAGGAAACATTTGACAATGGTATTTACATGCTTGGCGCCCTTTCTACTTACTACAGGGACTTCCAGAGAGTCGCTAGATGGCTACTGCAGAATGGCAAGCTCTACCACAACGAGGAACATTGCTTATTCCAGCAAGGTATTCCCATGTTGCTATGGACACGGATTGCTAGGTGCCTCAAAATCTTACAGTTCAATCACCACTCCAAAGAACCCTATGATGTGGACGATGTCTTTGAGGCAGGCAAATGGATGTTGAAAGATACGGACACTAGCGTGAGCGCCTCTGATCCTGCCTCAACTCCTGGCATGATTCCTGTCACTGCCACCTCAATTGCCCTCTTACCAACTCAAACGACACCTGACTGCTATGTC
Organism: Termitomyces sp. MG148; assembly: GCA_003313785.1. Lineage (NCBI taxonomy): Eukaryota > Fungi > Basidiomycota > Agaricomycetes > Agaricales > Lyophyllaceae > Termitomyces > Termitomyces sp. MG148. Next base: position 6,392 of record QLOM01007899.1, read on the forward strand.
AAGAAGGAAGACCTGGATACTGCTGATGATGCCTGAAAGTCGCTAAGCACTATCCGGGTAGATGGTAAACCTAGTGCCTCACAAATGAGTAGTGTCTGGCAGTTGCTAGTGTTGAGAGAGTCCCAGGCAGAGTCCCAGAAGCCTAGTCTTTTAGTGTGTTTTGGACTTGGAAAAATAAATAAGTTGCTTAGCAATCTAAGCCATAAGTCTGCAAGGTGCTAGAGTGCTAGAGGTTGGCAAGGACCTTAGCAACGTTTGACATTTGGCGATAGTATGCCCGTATGGCACTGTAAGTACAAAAGTCGGTAGAAAAAAGTTGGTAAGAGAGAGTTGGCAAGACTGTATCACTTAGCAATTCTGAGGACTTAGAATGTGCTAAAAATGAGATCTGAACTGTGGGGTGTAGGATTCAATGATAGTTAAGACAAAATATGTACAGTATTTATAGACACTAAGTTGCTGTGTTAATTAAACTAAAAGTCGCTAATCAATCAATCAAGAAAAATAATGACAAGTACAATGGAACGTGAAAGTTGCTAAGCAACAGCATCTGTCAAGTTGGCAAGTGCTAACTCAACATCCTAGCAGTGAAAATGGTCAAATGCATGGGGACTGTTGCTAAGGCCTGAAACCATCAAAGAGCTTGTCTCAAGTAAGTCGCTAAGCGTTGGATAAGCCATAAGCATTGCTAAAGAGAATCTGATGTTGGATCTTTGAGAAGCACTGGGTTTTGATAGGCATTGCTAAAGGCTCTGGAGTCGGCTATCACTGATTGGGGACCTGAAAGAGGGCCAGGCTAAAATCAGGTGAGCGTCAGGTGATCACCAAGTCAGGTGGTTGCTAAGGTCCTATGGTCACCAAGTCAGGTGGTTGCCAAGTCCTGTGATCCTGCATGTCGCATCCTGTAGCCTGAGTTTGATCCTTGCTAGCTGCAAAATATAAGTGGCTAAAAATAGTGTTGGTGCACTGAGCTCAGCCATAGGCTGATCACCACCATTGCTGCTGTTGTTGCTAATGCCATGACATGTATTGAGACTATGATCACCACCAGCCTGACTACCTCTTGTAATATTGCTCTTACTAACAACCTCTGTCAGTTCTGTGGTGAAGTTGGCCACACTATGACACGTGGTTGCTGCCCCACTTTGGAAAACTACATCTGGGGCAAGAACACATTTGCAGGGCTGCCAATGGCAAGGTAGTACTCCCCTCTGGTGCCATTATACCTAACTATCCCAAGCTCAAGTCCTATCAAGAGCACGTGGATGAATGGTACCCTGGCAACCTAGCGACTGGCACACTTACTGGCAATGCTAATCCCAATGCAGAACAGGCGCTACAGCAACAAATGGTACTAGAGGTAATGCACTTGGACACAGTTAGCAACAATGGCAATCTCACTAAGGACACATGTATTGAAACCTTGGAACGCAAACTGGCAACTCTGAAACAAGTATTCAATGGTATGGAAATTAAGAAACCCAAGCAGCCATTGACAGGTTACCAACCCTTAGCGCCACCCTCTACCAATATATCAGTATCCACTGCCACTGCCCCAGCACATGTTCCAACGCTGCCAACCACCCCTGCCATTCCTGACCCAGTAGCCAAGCCCATTGCACACACGACAGACGCTACTGCCTCAGCTCCACTGCCTTTGCACCTGTACTCTGGTCTTTCCGCTTGCTATACCGCTCCTTCCCAATGTAATTTTGCCACCCCCAACAAGCAACCTGAGGGTAGTTACCGACCTACAGCCCTCATATACAACATTGAGAAATCCAACTATGTCTTCAGCCACTGATAAGCCTCGGGCTGAGCTCAGCACACCAGTGCTATTTTTAGCAACTTATATTTTGCAGCTAGCAGGGATCGAACTCAGGCTACAGGATGCAACACACGGGATCACGGAACTTAGCGACCACCTAACTTGGTGGTCATATGACAATTTACTGGTCACATGGGGATCACAGGACTTGGCAACCATGGGACCTTAGCAACCACCTGACTTGGTGATCACCTCCCATTCACCTGACTTCAGCCCAGCTCCCTTTCAGGTCCCCAATCAGTGATAACCAATGCCAGAGCCTTTAGTGACGCCTATCAAAAACCCAGTGCTTCTCAAAGATCCGACGTCAGATCACTTTAGCGACACTTAGCAACTTACTCAAGACAGGCCCCTTGATGGTTTCAGGCCTTAGCAATGCTTATGGCTCATCCAATGCTTAGCGACTTACTTGAGACAAGCCCCTTGATGGTTTCAGGCCTTAGCAACAGTTTTCATGCATTTGGCCTCTTTTACTGCTAGGATGTTGAGTTAATGCTTGCCGACTTGACAGACGCTGTTGCTTAGCAACTTTCATGTTCCATTGTACTTGCCACCATTTTTCTTAATTGATTAATTAGCAACTATTTAGTTTAATTAATGTGGCAAATTAGCACCTATAAATACTGTACATATTTTGTCTTAGCCAGCATCAAATCATATGCCCCACAGTTTAGATCACATTTCAGTGCATTCTAAGTCCTCAGAGTTGCTAAGTGATACAGTCTTGCCGACTTCATCTTGCCGACTTTATTTACCAACTTTTGTCTTATGGTGCCATATGGGCACAACGTTGCCAAATGTTTATATCGCTAGAATTCTTACCAACTTCTAGCACCCTAGCGCCTTGCAGGCTTTTGGCTTAGATCGCTAAGCAACCCGTTTATTTTTCTAAGTTCAAATCCCACTAAAAAGACTAGGCTTCTGGAACCCTGCCCAGGACTCTCTCAACACTAGCGAGTACCCGACGCTACTCATTTGTGAGGCACTAAGTTTACCATCTACCAGGACAGTGCTTAGCGACTTTCAAGTGTCATCAAATTGGAGCCCACTGCAAGGGACTTTAGAGCAGAATTCTGCCAGAAACCCATCTTCAGCGCCAGCACCATCTTCTTAGCCAGTTGGCAGGCGCCCTTGACTCTTTGCACCAATTGCCTTCTATGCCACAGTTACCTGGAGCTTTACCTCACTGTACTCTAGCGCAGGAACTAGCCGATGCCTCAGCTGACCTTACAGTTGACAACATTAGTGACCTCTTTCCTTGACAGCTTGACTTTGAACTAATCATTCCTGGACATCAGACACCTCTTGCCGACTTAGCACAAGGGTCACCAAACTCACCCCTCACACCATTCTTCCAGCTATTCAGAACACCAACATCCACACCACCACTGACACTAGTACACTTACTGACCCTTATGTTACCAACTATACGCTCACCGACCACTATGGAGGCAGCTGTTTCTTAGCGCATGCCATCTCGCAACCACTTCTTGGCTCCAAAATGGGATGAAACTAAACCATGGAAACTCACTCAATACTTCAAGGAACTAGAATATCTCTTTTGCAATTGCGGCACATGCAAATGAAGGAATATGCGGCACGGTATGTATCATACGACATGGCAGAAACTTGGACTGGCCTTAGGGAATTTAGCGCTCCTGTACCTGTCCCTGGCAACCAACCAATTGGACACCCAGCCTTAGCGACCTACGAGGAATGAAAAGTGGCAGTAATCCGACTCTACCCAGGTGCTGAGGAGTCTACCAGGTATACAGTAACGGAACTCTAAAAGCTAGTACAGGAAACATTCAACAATGGTATTTATATGCTTGGCGCCCTCTCTACTTACTATAGGGACTTTCAGAGGGTCGCTTGCAAAACGGCAAGCTCTACAGCAATGAGGAACATTGCTTATTCCAGCAAGGTATTTCCATATCACTATGGGCACGGATTGCTAGGCGCCTTGAAATCTTACAGCCCAACCACCACCCTGAGGAACCCTACAATGTGGACAACGTCTTTGAGGCAGGCAAATGGATGTTGAAAGGTATGGACACTAGCGTGAGCGCCTCTTGTCCTGCCCCAACTCCTGGCATGATTCCTGTTGCTGCCGCCTCAATTGCCCCATTACCAACTCAAACAACGCCTGACCGCTACGTCAAGAAGGAAGACCTCGACACCGCCATTGCTGCTGCCGTTGCTAACACTATGACACACATTGAAACCATGATCACCATTAGCCTTACCGCCTCTTGTAATATTGCCTCCGCTAACAATCTCTGTCACTTTTGTGGTGAAGTTGGCCACACTATGACACGCGGTTGCTGCCCCACTTTGGAAAACTACATCTGGAGCAAGGACACATTTGCAGGGCTGCTGACGGCAAGGTAGTACTCCCCTCTGGTGCCATCATACCAAACTATCCCAAGCTCAAGTCCTATCAAGAGCACATGAATGAATGGCACCGACGGAACTCTGGCAACCTAGCAACTGGCACTCTTATTGGCAATGCTAATACCAACGCAGAACAAGCGCTACAGCAGCAAATGGTACTAGAGGTAATGCACTTGGACATGGTTAGCGACAACAGCAATCTCACCAAGGACGCACATATTGAAACACTGGAATGCAAATTGGCGATTCTGAAACAAGTATTTGATGGCGTGGAAATTAAAAAACCCAAGCAGCCATTAACAGGTTACCAACCATTAGCCCTTCCTCTACCGACATGTCTGCCGCTGCCCTAGCACATATCCCAACGCAGCCAGCTGCCCCCGCCATTCCCGACCCAGTTGCCACACCCATTGCACACATGACAGACGCTACTGCCTCAGCTCCACTGCCTTTGCACCCATACTCTGGTCTTCTCGCTTGCTATACTGCTCCCGCCCAACGTAACTTTGTCGCACTGGATAAGCAACCTGAAGGTGGTTACCAACCGACAGCTCCCATATACAACATTGAGAAATCCAACTATGTCTTTAGCCGCATTATGAAGACACCTATGACCTTATCAGTAGAGGAACTCTGCAGCATAGCGCCTGACATCAGGAATCAAGTCAAAACAGCTGTAACTCCTAAGCGCACCTTACAGGCCACAGTCCAAGATGCTCCTGACATAGACAATGCACTACCAGGATTTTCACTTGCTACTGACTCCTTGTTTACCAACACAAACGCTAACTGACAACTTGCCAACGCTACCTCGATAGACCCTGTGGAAACTTATATTCAATCACTAGCACCAGGAGAAGACCCTGCCATACTAACAGTTGCCCAGGACTCACACACCATACAATTCATCATGCTAACCATTGACAGTTGCCAGGAGATAGAGGCTATAGTGGACAGCAGCTCCCAGATCATCTCAATGTCGGCAGAGGTTGCTAACAACTTAGGTCTCATCTATGATCTGGGTATAGTCCTAAATATGCAAAGCGCTAATGGTACAATAGACAGGTTGCTTGGACTTGCCAAGAATGTGCCATGCACCATTGGCAACCTCACGTTTTACCTGCAGATCTACATACTGCGCTCACCCGCTTACAACATACTCCTCGGCTGACCTTTTGACATGTTAGCATGCTCCATAGTCAAGACTCTCTCCAATGATAAAACCACCCTGACAATTAGCAACCCAAACTCTGGCGTCCACCGCACAGTACCGACCTTCCCTAGAGGTTGCCAGAAGGAGAAGCTCACAAAAGCACCAATGTTTACCAACCAGTATCCAGGACATCCCCACTTGTGTTTTTATCCACCATCAAGGAGGTGATTGGCGACAATCACAAAGATGTAGCGCTTATGCTGGACTACAACCACCGTAGTTGTCTTGTAAATATTGTTTCTACCACCTTTCTTGACTCTGAAGTACTCTTGCCTTCTTGTGACCCTAGCGCTAATACGTACTCTCCCAGTACCCCTACTACAAATCATCAAAAGCTTACCAACTCCTCTCTTGCCTACCTGTACCTTACTGCTTCTGACCATTTTGCTAAATTTGCCTCCTTTGATACGTATCTTGAAACATTACCTAATTCTTCCCAGCCCGCCATTCTTGGACTTTCCAAAGCTAGCGCTAGCGCTAGCAACTCATCACTTATGTTACCTACTGCCTCCACCTTTGCCACCACTAACGCTACTAAACGCAAAGGTGTACAGGTCAAAAAGAAGTATAAGCCAGTAGCACTTAAAATCAAGCCTGTCACCAGCACCATCTCCAAAGACTTTTGAATGAAACAAAATATCATTTACAACCTGCTTGCCAACATGCCTACATTGACCCTGAACCTGCCACCATTTCAACTAACCAGTCGCTTTACTGAGCGCCAGAAACAGTTTGTTAGCAACCACAATACCGGCTTCCTCACCACTACTAAATTAAACGTCCTTACTGACCTCATGTCCAAACAGAACCAAGCATTTGCCTGGGAGGACTCTGAGCAAGGTAGCTTCCATACCAACTTTTTCCTGCCTGTTGTCATACTGACCATCCCTCACGTACCCTGGACTGAACACAACCAACCCATACCGCCTGGACTTGAAGCTGAAGTCTGTCAAATCATACACAGCAAGATCAAAGCTGGTGTCTATGAGCCCTCGCTTACCGCTCCCACTGGTTCTGTGTCTGTCAGGGGACTTCCTTTTCCGACCATTTCCTTTTCTGGCCATCCCGGAGATCTCCAGGATGCTCCCTTGCAGTCGTCGGACTTCTCTGAGAGGTTGTACAGTCATTCTCATGCCCCTGCCCCCGTATTGATGCGCCACGCCGTGGCAGAGGAATCCTCAGACTTGTTCTCTTCAAATTTCCCTCTGCTAGGTGATTAGTTACTTCCTTGTAATATGTACTGTCTCTAATACACTTCGGATTTCCCTCTGCCAGTTGTGTGACTTAACCGCAACCTCCAGAGGTCGCCCTTACACTAGCCTGGCAAGAACATAACAACGTCCAGGCTGAAGATCTTTTCCTGCTCCTGCCCTTCTCTTTCCCTGCCAACCATGACCAGGCCTAGTCGCTAGCGCCTGTAAATATTTTGAACTTTTTAGTGACTTTGTACATAGATGGACTTCAAGTAGAGAAAAAAAAATGTAACATAAATGTTTTGGGACTTGCAATTTTGTGTGAAGTAAGAAAAATAGTAAGAATGTCTGTGTGTATAGTAAGGGAATGTGGGCTTTAAAGGACTTGTAAAAGAAAAGACTTAGCAAAAGTGGTGTTTTTAGCAACTTGGGCTTTTAAGGGAACGCTCAGTAGATCATCATGGCAAAAAACGCTTGTGAGGAGTTGCGCAAAGCGCCTGGTGGCAATCAAAGTTGCTAGCGCTGCATCTTGAGGTAAAGTAAAAAGATATAGTAAAACAAATAAGTAAGGAAAGAGAAAGTGAGTCGGTAAGGAAAGTAAATGGTATTTTAGTCTTCTTCTTCAGGTGGCAAGTCATCGTCATCCAATAGGTTGGTTTCTTCAAGTTCTCTGAGCTTGACGGTATTGATGTCTAGCGCCTCAAGCAGTAAGGATATTCAGTCACATGCAAGGTAAGGGAGTAGTCGGAAGGCGGCAACTGGTCTGTGCAGTACCAACCCATCTAGTTCACAAAGGACATAAGCGCCTCCATGGTTACAAGAGATAACTACCAATGGCCCCAAGTAGCGAGGGCATGTTTTCTTGTTGTGAGTAGTCTCTATCTTGGAGTTCCTCATGAGTACTAGCACCCCACAGCTAAAGTTGTAGTCTCTGATAGTTGCACTGTGGTCCATTTCAAACCTTAGTGCTGCTTTCTGTCTGGTGCTAAAGACTGTTTCATATAAGCGTGCTAAGTCTTCATTTTGTTGTTGTAAGTCCATGGCACGTTGCATGATGAGGTCAGTAGTGGACAGTAGGGAGTTGGGTGCTGGTTGCAAGTATGTTGCTTCGATGATGTTGGCAGGCAGCAAGGGGTGGGTGCCAGTTGCTGCGTAGTAAGGTGAGCAGCCCATGCGTTTACGTATAGTTACTCTTTCCAACCAGAAGACAGAGTAGGTTGCTTCACTCCATCTAGACTTGTTGCCATCTACTGCCTTGAAGAGAGCCTGGCGCATGTCAAAGTGAGGGTGCTCCACGAGTCTGTTAGTGCGCTTGTTGTAACCAGAGATGCGTATGTGGTGGATGTTGTACTTCTTGGCGAGGTAGGTCAGCGTTTTGATGATGGGGGCGCCATTGTTGGTAACTATTTCTCTTAGCGCACCCCACCGGCAGATGACGTCTTCAAACAACCACTTAGCTATAGCATCTGTGTTTTCCTGTTGGAGCATTCTAAATTCAGGCCAGTGTACTAGCGAGCAGTGCCCTTGGATGATGTACTTGTAGCAACCTGACTTGGGCATGTGCATTGTGTCGATATAGATCTTGCTGAAGAGAGGCGCTGGCATAGCGACCATCAGTGGGATGAGCAATTGGTGAGTTTGCTGGATCTGGCATAGGTGGCAAGTCTTTACATACCAAGCAACATCAGCTCGCACGTGAGGCCACCAGAAACATTCCAGTAGTATAGCACATGTAGCATATAGTCCCCTGTGGCCTAAATTGTCATGCATAGCACGTATGGTCCTAAGTTGGTCGCTAGGCTGCACAATGAGTTTGTGTGCACCATCTTTGTTGCGTCGCCAAAGTCAATTGTTGCTAATGAAGAAGTTGGTGGCATATTGGATGAAAATGGCGTACTCATTGTTGCTAAGGTGATCAGGTCGCTTAGGCGAGTTCAACCAGTCTTTTATGGTGTTTAGGCATGCATTGTCTGCTTGAGCCTTAGCGCTCCTGGGTACTGAGTCATAAACAAGGTCAGTGCTGTTTTCTCTGAGGGGCTTGGATTCTTCAAAACTCTTGTGATAGTTGGCAACTCATTGGTAATGTTGGCAGTAAAGAACATGAGAGGGATGGTAAAGCAAGTTGGTTGGTAAGGAATGATTGGGTGCAGATAAGTGCTAGTGGGTTAGTCGCTATGAAGGAGATGGATAGGAAGCTGTATAAGGTGCATGAACCCATGGAGTTGGTCTATCCAGTTGTTAAAGATGTCGTTGTTGCTTCGGTTGGAAAGAGGGTCGGTAGGCTGTAAGGGTTGTTGGGAAAGGCCATCAGGTCCATGAAAGGTGCCTTTGACGTGTACCAGCTCAAAGTAGAACATGAGGATAGCAACTATCCAGCGATTCATGCTGGCGGAGGGCTGTATGTCAGAGTTCTGTAGCATACCTTTGATGTATCTAGTGTCTACTTCCACAATAAGATTCTGCATGCCAATGAGATACATTCTTAGCATCTGAAAGGCTTTTAAGGGACCATAGAGTTCCAATTTGGCCTGACTGTAGCATGACTCCCTGTTGTTTAGTGTGATTGACCCAAAGCGGTTGTAGCGCCTCTGTTTCTGATTGTTGCTAAGGCATTGGCACAAGAAGAAACCAACGGCAATGCAGAAAGTGTCAACTACCAGTATAACAGGGTCTGGCAACTGGTAGTTGATGGGAACAAGGGGCTGAGCTTCATGTAGCACCTTCACCAAGTCTTGCTGGGTGGCAACTTGCTCTGGTCCAAATTCAAAGAGGGTGTTAGCGTGTGTGAGTCAGGTAAGGTAATGGGCACGGTGGGCAAAGTTCTTGATGAAGATGCAGAGGATGCCAACAGTCTCCAGGAAGGCATGTACTTCTGAAAGATCATGGCATACATCCTAGCAATCCAACAGGGCTAAGTGCAACTTGTTAGGAACGTGATCACTAGGCATGCAGACGTGGCCAAGGATCTTGAAGCGTGGGGCACAGAGTACTAGCTTGTGTCCAGAGAACATACCGCCACTGTACTTCATGCGCTGGAGGATGCAGTTAAGTAACTGGAAAAATCCCATAGCACTAAGCGGATGCCGGGGTTGTCGGAGTGAGTCGCTGGGAAGCCATCTATGAGTTGCCAATCTTTGGGACCCTTAGCATTTACGTCGTCAATGAAACTTTGTACGTATTCAGGGATCTTGGGTTGCAGGATGTAGTTAATGTCATCATGGAAAATAGGTACTGAATTGGTCCAATCCATTGGCAAGGTGACTAGCCGCAAGGTGCCAAAGAGGGTCTGAAAAGTGGTGAGGTTACAAGGGATGAGTTGCTCATTGTAGCCAACGTAGAGGTCAAGGGTGGTGCCACAGATCTGCCCAGCAAAGGACTCGGCAATGTGGTTAGAAAAGAGTGGGATGCCAGAGTGTTGTATAGTGACCCTATTTAGCGGCTCAAGACTATGAACAATACGGAGATTACCATTTTTCTTGAGGACACTGTAAGGGTAACCTCCGGAGGTTGCGGTTAAGTCACGCAACTGGCAGAGGGAAATCCAAAGTGTATTAAAGACAGTACATATTACAGGGAAGTAACTAATCACCTGGCAGAGGGAAATCCGAAGAGAACAAGTCTGAGGATTCCTCTGCCACGGCGTGGCGCATCAGTACAGGGGCGGGGGCATGAGAACGACTGTACAACCTCTTGAAGAAGTCTGACAACTGCAAGGGAGCATCCCGGAGATCTCTGGGATGGCCAGAAAAGAAAATGGCCAGAAAAGGAAGTCCAGGGGGGTCCCGGAGATCTCCGGGATGGCCAGAAAAGGAAGTCCCCTGACATCACCCCCCTCTTAGAGTGCGGCATCTCGACGCACTGGGTAGAACAAGTTGCGGACCGCGCGGTCCACCAAGGAGACGGGGTAGATGCCCCGGATTGTGCGGGGAGCCTCAGGGTGGCTACGGTGGAAGTCCTTTACCAGAGCGGGCACATGGATGTTTTCGGCGGGTTCCCAGGAGATGTCTTCAATACCGTAGCCCTTCCACTTGACCTTGTATTGCAGCTTGTGCCGGAATAGACGGCTGTCAAGGATCTTCTCCACTTCGTACTCTAGGCGGTTGTTGACAATGACCGGAGGTGGCGGAGGCGAAGCACGTCAACCTGGAATAGGGTCGTCCGGGGCGGGCGAAAGCTTGACCACGTTGAAGACCGGATGGAGGCGCCGCATACTGGCAGGCAGCCAGAGCCTGTAGGCCAACGGTCCTACCTGGCGCTCAACCACATATGGCCCCAGTTGTCAGTGTGAGAGCTTTTGGGATGGCCTAGTGGTTGTGATGTCGGAGGCGTCCAGGTAGACTCGGTCTCCAGGCTTGTACTGGGGGGTCGGCAAGCGTCCTCGGTCGTAATAGCGGGCCATGTTGTCCTTGGCCTTGGTTAGGGCCGCCTCCGCCTCCTCCTGTGCCTTCCGCATATGGTTAACAAACTCATTGACCGTCTTGTTCTCCGATTGTCGTGCATGCGGTTCGAAGCCCATCCAGGGGTGCCTGCCGGTGTCCAGAAAGAACGGGGAGTGCTGCATGGAGGCGTGGACGTGGTTATTGTACTGGAACTCGGCCTCCGGGAGGAGTTTGTCCCAGTTGTCCTGCCGCTCGTTGCAGAAAAGCCGGAGGTACTGTTCCAGTTCCTGGTTGATGTGTTTGGTCTGGCCGTCAGACTGCGGGTGGTAGGCGGTGGAAGTGTGGAGCTTGACGTGCAGGAGACAATAGAGCTCCCGGGTGAAGTCTGCTACAAACTGGGGGCCCCGGTCGGAGATGTAGGCATCGGAGAGGCCGTGGAGCTTCCAGACGTTCTTCCGGTACAGGTTGGCTGCGCCCATTGCCGAGCAGGTCATGTGCGTTGGAATGAAGTGAGCTCGCTTTCCATACAGGTCGACCACAACCATCACTGCGTCGTATCCGTGCGCGTCCGGAAGTTCCATGATGAAATCAACGGAGGCCACACTCCAGCACGCCGCAGGTGTAGGGAGGGATTGCAGATGGCCTGTTGGGGGGCGCTGGTGTGGTTTTGTCCAGTGATGATGCCCAAAAGTCGCTTAGTACTGTCAAGGGTAAACGGTACCTAGCTACTGTGAAAGGTAATGCGTTGGGCGGTCGCTAGTTGAGAGGGAGTCCGGGCAGGGTCCCAGAGACTTAGTTTGTTAAGGAAAATTTAGTATTTGGAAGAAAGGTGCTTAGCGATCTAAGCCGTGTCGCCTGCGAGGCGCTAGGGTGCCAATAGTTGGCAAGGACTTGGCGACGTAACGTAGTCAAAGTGTGCTCGTATAGCACCTAGACAGTCGGCAAGACTGGCAAAGAAGCAGCAAGCTTAGCGTAGTCGGTAAAAACAGTAAGTCCCTTGGCGACTTCGAGGAACTTAGTGCGCGCAAGTTGAGATCTGAACTGTGGGGATGGAATTCGATGCTCCTAAGACAAAATATGTACAGTATTTATAGGTGCTAAGTCGCCGTGTTAATTAAACTATAAGTCGCTAAGTAACAAAATGGGGAATGGATTATGACAAGAAGAATAGAATGTGAAATAGCCAACCCGCGGCGTCTATCAGTCGGCAAGCGCTAAGTCACCAAGTGAGCACTGAAAGCAGTCAAATAAACGGTGCCTATCCTGGGGTCTGAAACAATCAAGGAGGGCTGGCGTTGCCAAAGTCGCTAAGCGTCGGTAAAGGTAAGCGTCGCTAACAGCTAGGCACCGGGGCTGAAGAAGTGGCGACCTGCTGATAGCTGTTGGCAAGTCGTTAAACACGTAATCTTATAAGGCACCGGCTATCTTTGACCGGTGACCTGTTATCGAGCCCGAGGTCATGTGTGCGGTCCGTGCGTTAACAGTCAGGTGGGCGAGTCCCGTGGTCCAGAGGTCTCGTGCGCTAAACGTCCCGTGGTTGCCTAGTCATGTGTCGTCCGCGTTGCGCCTGTTCGCCTGAGTGAGCTGCCAAACTGCTATCAACAAAAGTCGCTAATTATAGCTTTGCTGCGCTGAGCCCGGCCCAGGTCTTATCACCGGAGGCAGAGGTTGCAGGTGCTGGTGTAGGAGCCGATGTAGCGGAACATCTGGGGCCACCAGTAGTTCCACAAGACCAGCTCCAGCGTCTTCCACCTACCAGGGTGCCCCGCGACATGGGAGTTGTGGTGCTGCTCAACAATGCGCTGACGGAGCTCCGGGTTGTTGGGCACATATATCCGCCCGTGGAAGGTGAGGAGGCCGTCCTGCAGGCCCCACTCGTCCGTGCGTACCGACTTTGTACCGGAGGGGCGCCCCAGATGTAGCGCTAGCACGGCCTTGGCAACTGAGTCTTCCTGTAGACCTTCCCGGTTTCTCCGACGTATGTCCCGGAGAATGTTGACCTCGTCTCCCTGTACAGCTACCCCTTCC
>QLOM01007910.1:0-12188 GCA_003313785.1 Termitomyces sp. MG148
CTGTGCTTGCTTGACACTTGCCCCACTTAGTGGTTGGCTTGAGTGGTTGATGCGTCTGCCTGGCTTTCCACGATAGAGCATCCCCTTACACACACTCTGTCAATCAGCGCGGCTGACACAGAAAATGCCAGCTACATGATCATTGATTATGCCACCGTTAACGCAGGAAGAAATACTTCTTTAGTGGACCAGCGTCTGATTGTCAATGAAAGTGACCCCTCGGTGATTTATAATGGTAATTGGGTACAAAGTACAAACTCAACCTTGTTCCTTAAGTCGGATCCCGGCAACCACCGTTATCCCTATACAAATACAACTCACCAAACCTCTTCACTTTTTCTTGGACTATATAATATATAAGCCGTCCTTCACCAAGAAAGAAGGCTCAGGCACCGAGCAACCTTTAAGCTCTCAATCTCAAACAACAACTTTTAGCTCTCAATCCCTAAGAACAACTTCTATCTCTCAGACAACACTTCAGATCAGTTCTGTGCTGCAACCCAACCAACCATCCCACACAGTGCTTCTGGGTGCTATCATTGGGCCTATTCTGTTTGGAGTTATAGTTGTGATTCTTGTATTCATGCGCAGAAAGAAGCTACTCTTTTGGTCCTCTAGACGAATCAACACAGGTATGGTGGTCCTCACAATCCTAATGTCCAGATGAGAAAGTACTAATTGACTTCAGAAGTCAATCCTTTCCAGCTTCCTCAATCCCATTCTGAGGTTCCCTCTCAAGTACAGGTGTATCACAAATCTGGCACAGTAAATGTAACTAGAAATCCCACCCCTGATCACGATTTGCTACTGGCTGGAGTAGTGCAAGTGCCTACTGCTACACCTAGACACACACAATGGTGGACACGTCTGTGGTGCACAGAACCTGGAATAGGTATTTTGTTCCCTTGTCTTTTAATCCATCAACATTGAACATGTATATAGTGGAAGCTTTTTCTCCCTCTATGAGGTCTCATCAACCAATGGAGCAACACAAGCCTTCTCTCTCTGGTTGGGGACTTCATGTTGCACACTAGCAGACTTTCCAGCAAACAATTGTGGCTGATCCGTGGGTCCATGAGTTAGAAGAAATAGTACTTGCTCTTCAGGAGGAGATCAAGAAAACATGTCAAAATCAGTCTGGAGCACAGAATGGAGCACTCATGAGGGAAATGGTCACAACAACTTGCCATGAATTGTTGAATAAGCATGGTCAACAAGAGAATGGGGACTATGCTAGCATGGCAATATTGACTACAGTAGTTTGATTGTTCATGTAGGTAAAGGAGAGGAAGAGAATTAGTGCGGATCGTTGTAAGCAATCATGGAATCAAATGCATTGCAAGGACACTATTCTTGCAGGGTGATTGCTGTGGTTGCGCTGGATTTTGCAATCACAGACCACTGGAGATAAGAAAGGAGTATCTGTAAACAAAAGTAACAGCAATTTTGGCTGCCCCCCCAGCGGTCCCACCCAAGGTGGGACCCTGGAATGCCTGTACCCTCTTCCAGCCCATTCTGACCTGAAAACCCTTATTGACTCCGGCCCAATCAAATTGGTCACCAACGCACGCAGATGGCTTGAGAGAAATGGCTGGATCCTCACCGCCAAACTGTACAACCGCACCAAACTAGTCAACATCCAAGTAACTGCCGCCCTTGCCTCAAAACTTGCTGACCTGAGAAATGCCACCTTTGCCATTGTATTTGTTCTCAATGCTGACATCACCAACCACATTTTGAGCAACCTAGCTGACACAGTGGCAACAAAGGTGGTGGAGAGAATTGATGGTTTAATCAAGAAGCTAAGCACCTCCACTGATTTCCTTGCTGCTAGCAACACCAAGCACGCTGAATCCACCCTTGCACTCCAATCCACCTCTGCTGCCCTAGAAGGGGTGACCTCCTTGCTGAATGCATTGGCATCCAATTTTGCAAACCCCCCCAGGGCACCCAAGCAGAGCTTTGCCTCTCTACCCCCCTCTCACCCTCTGCATGGCCCAGTGCAAGCTGTGGCACATTGCTTTGTCCGGCGCCATTGCTCACTTCTTTACAGCCTTTTTCATTTCACAGGTATTAACTCCAATTCTGTGGAAACTATACAAGCTGTCCACTGACCACCCAGCTACAAACCCCCACTCTCAACTCACATTGCTGACTTTAAGGACACAGCCCTTCTCTCTATTCAACAACTGCACCAATGCACTTGAACAGCCATCTACTGCAACAGATCCGGCTATGAGAGTGGTATTGAAGCCTCAGCGGTGCTCTACATAGACAGAGAGGAAGCTGCATTGTTGCAGTATCACTTCAGCTTGGCTGCCAAGCATACAGTCTCCAAGGCCAAACTTGTCGGCCTCACCCTGGAGCTCCATCTCCTCTCCTTAATCAACCGCCAGCTCACCAGACCCATCTCTATTGATAGCAACAGCCACGCCATCATCCAAGCCCTAACCAACCAACAACTGCACCCCACCCACCACCTCCTTGACAGAGCTCACACAACAGCAAAAGCCCTCTATAAGAAACAGGACTAACTCCACAACTTGCCAGGCCATTGACGCAGCCTGGACCCCTCCTCTTCCTGGCAACTCAGGACCAGCAAAGCAATCAAACTCTAAGTCCACTGGTGTCAGGGGACTCCTCATTTCTCCCTTCTTTCACTCCTTATTCTTTCATTCTTCCTCTATTTATTTCCCTATTTCTGCTGTCACTCTTTTACTTTACTGCTTCTATTCCTTCAACACTATCTATTGGTACTACTCTCAGCCCTTGAGGTGCTCTGGTTCTTTAGTTATCATTCAAACAAGTGTAGCCACCGCTTCCAGAGGCTTAGTAAGCATCCAGAGGCTTAGTCATCTCGAGGCTAGCCTCCAAATTACTAAGCAAGTCACATGAGACATGTGCATGACCTCTGGCAATGGCAATTTCCGAGTTTTTGATTATTTTCGGAGATTTTCCTTTTTTAGATTATATATAAATTTTATTGTGGCTTTTGTCATACTATACAGTTACTTCCCATGTTTTTGGAGCCTTGGAAGCGTCACTCCTGGCATAGGGAATCCCTAGACTTGTTCTCTTTGGATTTCCCTCTGCCAAGTGAGTAGTTATTGTTGTATTACCTATATATACTTTGGATTTCCCTCTGCCAGCTGTGTGACTGAGCCATAGCCTCCAGAGGTCGCCCTTACAACTGGGCTCCTAGCCACCTTAACTTTGACCCCAACAAAAGAGCTGACAAACTTGCCAAGTCCACAGCCAAGGGGACCTCCCCAGCCCTACCAGCACACTACCTGCATACCTGAAGAGAAACCCACTGCCTCTCAGTATACCAGCCATCTGCCAATTGGACCTGGTTGCCACCCAGGTCATGTGGAAGAGGCACTGGAAGAGATCACCTTGCTACCCCACAATCCACCACCTCGACAGAACTCTGTTATCTAAGAACTACCTCTCGCTTGTCAAGCACCTCAACCACAGACAATCTGCCATCCTCACCCAGCTCTGAACGGGCCACCTTCCCCTCAATCAACACCTCTTCTGCATTTGCAGAGCTGAGTCCCCAACCTGCCCTCACTGTAGTAACAGCCTCACCATCAAATCTGTCAGACATTTCCTCCTGGAATTCCCCCAGTATTGGTACAAACACCACGTTCACCTCCTCCACCTGCTCAAACGCAAAGCTGAGTCGCTCTTCCACCTACTATCCTCTCTTGCTGCCATCACTCACCCCCTCAGATATGTTGACACCACAAAACGCCTGCAAGTCTCATTGGCCAGCAGCCTCCTAGATCATCTCCCCCAAACACCTCCATTCCTTGGCTACCCAACTACACACGTTTCCTCCCCTTACCTACTTACACCTCACCTCTTATAGCTTATTAATAATGGCACCAGGCATCCAACCTTACTAACTCCTCCAGATTGGTAGGGACACTGGCCCTGTTGCTTGTCCCAACCCCTGCTCACCTTGTGAGCCTTTGTTGTCACTACTACCCCAAGTAAAAGTACCACATCCCAGTCTCAGGTTCTTATCAGGAGAGCATGCCCTAAAACAGCGCTTGGACATGCTGGCCCGTTCATTCCCCACGTATGCAGAGGGACGTGGCATTGCGTGGCTCTCATAGATTAGTTACTCTGTCCATAGTACCGTGCAACATAGGCACCAAGCACCTCATGCACGTTAATTGATTAAAAAAAAAAAAAAAGAATAACGTGCTGTGGTTTACCCACCAATCTACTGGGTATCTGAGCAAAGAAAAGAAAGGGGAAAAAAAGAAAGAGGGAGGATTTCCAAGAAGATGACTAATCTTATTATGGTAGTTGTGGTGAATATGTACATTTTTGTCTACCATTCACACCTCAACAACCTTCCAATTGCCCACATTTCTTGCATGGTACAGTGCAAGGTGTCCTACAATTTGTTATATCACTATTTCCTGGACATTCAGCTCTTCTGCAACGGTGGCATGTGCAAAGTGATTGTCTTTTATGATTTTCTGCTGAGACAACACGACGACGTTTGACAGGTGGCATTACATTGTCGGTGCTAGATATTAAAATGTGAGGATCTTGTCTGTTCACTTGGAGAGCAGTACATACTTTGAAGCTTCCTCATTTAGAGAACTTGGATGAAGAAGTGTGAGATCAGTTGCCATGTCAATTACAGCAGGTACTACTAGCAATGTGTGGACTGTTAGTGAGACACTGGATGAAGGGCATGAAGGGCCAGGTACAGAGGGTATGAGCAGCTGGTGTTCACAAGTGTGGAGTCAGTCACTGAGTCAATCACTGGAGGTCCTGGTGATGTGGAGACTGATGGAAAGATGCTGGATGGAGAATAGAATAGAGAGGAAACACCACAATCAAGTATTCTTAACACTGGAAGATTAGTTGATAATGAACTTGAAGAAAGTACAGGTTCATCAAGATCATTCCCCTGACTTGGTCGCATTGACACTGGGTCATCAGTGAGATAATCGGGGAATGGGAGGTCAGATGCAGCAAATATATCTCAAGTTTTTGACACAAGATCCAGTTTGTTGGAAACAAGCTCTTTAGCATGAATGTTGTTTATTTTATCCCAAGTCTTTGCATAACTAGTGAGGACTTCTACAATTACATAGAATCAATTTATACCATCGGCAGATTGGTTCCATTCTTATGCAAAGGCTTCAAAATTGATCTTTGTTTTCCCCTCAGTGCTTGCAATAGCTGCAAAGTGAGGAGCTTGTGAGAAAAAGTATTTCCGTGCCTCAAGAGTTGTTGGGGGAAGAATAGGTAATGCCAAGCCTTGACACTGTCACAACCAGTCATTGTTACCTTTGACTTGGTAATCTCTGATATATTTTTGCTATAGGACTCCATTTTAAGTTGAATGCAAAGTGGTTCTAAAAATTGTTCTTAATAAATGGAATGAGATTGTCTTATCATTTGACAAACCTGGATATGTGCAAATACCAAACTGCTCATCAGTTTTTTCATAAAGATCACCATTAACCCAATCTGAATATGATTGGGCTCCTTCCACAATGTTGGACAGATAATTTAGCAGAAATGATGTCCTATTAATGAGTCCAATATTATGGTGGTATTGCCAGTCAACACCGTAGAGATGCATGGTGAAAGCCTACAAGTGACCACTGTTCTAATTCAGAACAAGCATAGAAATGAGGAGACTTACTTGAAGATTGTACCATGTACAGTGATCTGTCAGACAATTGACTGTGAAGCAGGGACCAGCTAAAGTAAAGATGAGTAGCAAAACAATTTTTATACAATATTCATGTACCATTGAGAGCACCAAATTTGCGATAAATATCACCATGTGGGCCACCTTTGACATTGTTTGTTTTCCAAAGACACTTGAATTTCTGTAACCCATACTGATCAATTTCCACCTTCTTGTACATTGTAACACCTTCAATGTCTGACAAATATCCCTCTCAAGCAAGTCCAACAACTGAATTTGTCTTGGCCCATGCCTGTTTAGAAAAGAGTGGAGCACCTGTCTTTGCATCAATGGAGGGCCCAAATGTGTTGAAGATATGCTCAATAGCACAAGTACACTTGGATGGGGAACAAGTCATGGGCAGTGTTGAGCTATAAATTGAGGATTTCAGAGTAGCATCTGATTAAAAGAAAGATGAAAAACTTCATGGCAGGTTATGTCTACTTGATTTCAGATAACAGGATCCCATTTCAAGATATGATCTTGTAGAGCTCAAAAATAAGCAGGATGTATTTATTTAAAGGTGTTATAATCATGTAAAATGCATGGAAGATGTCTTTCTTGATTCTTGTATATTCAACACCTGCATTGGGAGGAGACTCAACCAGTTTTCAAAGATGCTCTAAAAGTTCTGTGTTTGACTCAATAGCATGGAATAAACTTTGGCCAGATGTAGCCTCTAATCAATTGTAGTTATGAATAGCATTAAAATATACTCCAACTTGATACGTACCCTTTTCTAGTAAGCTTTGAGCTTCAAGCATTTGTAGCTTAATACCCTCAGCTTCTGAGTTGTCCAGCTCATGTGGCTGAGGCTCCAATGGATTAGCCTCTTCTAAGTCAAGCTGATTATCATCATTGGCTGAGTAGGTTATTTGCATGCAGGTTTTCTCTCTGTGTATTGGGCTTATATGGTAGTGCCAATGAACAAGGCTCTTCAGATACAGTCTGAAGAAGAAAGTTAGAACCAATTTTGAATATAATAAAGACTTACTATAGGTGAATGGTGATCAAACTTGAGAAGTGATATTGGAATCACAGCCTGAAAGGTACCATTAGGTGATGAGGTGGCTGCTTGAAGCTGGCCATATGTAAAAGCACCAGCTTTTGTTTTTCCAGATGATGTTGCTGGTAGAAGGTGGAGGACTGCTGCTGCAGATGGGCAGATGACCGAGTCTATATCAATCACAAGTCTACTTTTATGTGGTGTGGCAACTTGAATGCTGCCTAATGACCTGGGTTGAGACATTGTGACTTTTTCATAAGCAGCAATAGCACCTCCTTCTTGTATGAGAATAGACATGTGAGTTCCATAAGGTGTGTCCCATGTAATGTGTTCTATGGGTGAAATCTTGGTGGCTGCTTCAAAAATGATATGAGATGCAAAAACATCCAGTGTTACATAATGAAGCATCTCTGGTGAAAGGCAATGATCTTCCCATCTATCATTCCTCCGTAGGTCATTGTTTTTTGAAATATACATCTGTGTTGTTTTTTCCAACAGCTTGTCAAGCGCTCCAGACTCTTTTCTAGTAATGATTCCTTTCTCAATACAATATTCCTTAAGCTCAATGGTGTTGAAAGATGACTGATTTACAAGCTGCGGGAATTGTTTTCATAGGTGTGTGAAATCTCCCTTTATATTTGACCCAATTTTGAAGACCTGATTTGGGATAAAAAGTTGTAGTAATGAGAGAGGAAGTGTATGATATTGGTGCACCTAGTTGATTATATTGTAAGTTTATGAATAAGAGTGAAGAAGAAAGTACATACAGGGAGAATAAACACAGAATCTGGCATGGAATGTGGGGCAATGAAGAATTGACATGCCAATATGTCATGTCATGTTCTACTCAGCATCACAGCTGATACATAAATAAGAAGCTGGGTCTAGGTCAAGTGGATTCATCAATGGAGCAAGGGCTTGCTCTGCAAGCTCAACTGTTCCAAGCACAATAGTCTGCAATGTTTTGGGCAGTTCTAAAGGTGTAAGACCATATGCTGCTGCAATAGGCACAAGATTTTGAGAGAGTGAAGGAAATGCAGCACACAACAGCCGTTTGTCCTATCAAAAAATATTCAGTCAATTTGAACATTAGTTAGGAATCTGTATACCTTAACTGGATCATCTGAAAATGCCACAGGAGGTTCAGGAAACCCATACTTCTTAATTGACATTGCTATAGCATTTAATGGTCTCTCATGCTCATCATGGGACTTTGTCAAAGTTAATGCTTGTGCACGGATAAAACGTGAATCCATGCATGTCCACAATGCATTGAAAATGGGTATTCCATTAATTTTTGCAAGATGTTTGCTAACCTAGATATAAAGTGTAAGAATGAGCATTCAAATATTAAAGAAGGGCTGTCAGCACACCTTGTGAGAATCATCAATTGAAATCTGATCAGGAGCCAAGCATGCTGTATGCTGGTTTGCATCATGCTCATCTTGTTCAATTGCCTTATTCAACATTTTGGTAAGATAATGTTTGCTGGAAACAAATCCTGCATATCCTTGTGGATTACCAAAGTCTCCAAATGATGGTATATCTTGGGAAAAATGATCATATAATGTTGTTTGAATAGTTGGTATATCTTGTTGACCATTTACAAGTTCAAAAATGGTCTCAAGATACTGAGCCTGTAGAATGCCAAATTGCTGTGTGTGGAGCTCTAAGAGAAGAGATCAGAAGCCACTAAGACCCATTTTATGTTGGTTTGATACACGGAGCACTAACAAGATTCCGTGATATGCCACCACAATATGAAAGGACTGCAGGAAAAGCAAGATGTAACCATGCTGGAAGTGAAGCCAGAAGTTCATGACACCAGCCATGAAAATGTGCTCGGCACCCTTTGCGACAGTAATATGCCCAGGCTACAATCTTGTAATTATCATCGATATCACATATTGATGCGAATTTGGATTATTTACTTTATGTAAAGTAGTCTGAAATGGAAGTCAGACTAAACTTTGTTATATTTCAATTCTCCAATTCCACAGAGTACGTGGGGCAGTAGTTACACTAGCGCGCACTTTGTAAAAGATGCTTATAATTTTTATTGAATTTAATTTGAATGTAAAATGTAATTCACACTCGAAATTGGGATGCAAATAGTATTAATACTAATTAACCCGAAGTCTATCTAATTGCGTTGGCCTAAGATGTCCACTCCCTGGGGACTCCGAGCTGTGGCGGGTCGATTGCTTGCCCGACTCCCCCAAATTCCTCTTCCTTTTATACTCCGGTCTCTGACGCACAGACCATGCTTGCCCCGCATGTGATTTTGTCGTATCGTCGTGCTACCGGGCCCAGGTGCTTGGCATGCTCGAGGTTTTTACCGAGGCTGGGCACCGGCACTCACGTTCCCCGGTACTCGACTGCGTGGTTTTCTTCTTCTCTGGCTAAACCTTTTCCCGCGTTCCTGTCGTTTTGTTCCTTCAGCTCGTTGCCTCTCTTCTTTTTACACGTCTCCTTTTCCGACTCGAGTGCGTGGTGGTGGGCTGCGAGGAGGAGTCTTCGTGGTTGTGCGGCGGGTTTAGGAACGGGACGACGAATCGGTGACGAGCTGAGTGATGTCAGTGTTTGGGCGGGATGTTGATCTCGGATGTTATGCCGAGATCTAATCCCTGCCGAACACTGCCACCTCCTCGGTTATTCCCGTGCCATCACTCCTTGATGGCTGCCGCCTCACTGCCTGGTTTACTGCTCTGCTGTGGTTTCAACTAGTCTTTTTATACGGTTTTTGAGGTTTACGAGGTGCGTCATCCTTAGTCTACAGTTTTCGACTTTCCTCGCTTACAGTTTTCAGCGTTTTTTGGTATGATGATTTGACTTTTGTCTGCCTCGAGTGAGGCGGACGTATCAATATTTGGTGAGGAGTGAGTGCTCCATCTTTTTCCAGGACTGAGCGACAACGTGGACAACGAAGTTCTTCAACGTAAAAGTGGGGAAGCCACAAAAAGATCTGACGTTGGTACAAAATTACAGGATTAAAATGCTTCTGAGAAAGTGATATAACGGGCTCAGGAGGATAGATTCAGAAGGAAGAAGATGTTGGCTTGACAAGACTCTGCCCTTTTTTAGTAAAAATTATTGGTGCCACAGTCTCAGCATAGTAGCTATAGAGCCAGTCTGGCATGCGTTTCGGCTGAGGAAACCATGCTTTAAAGGTATCCTCAGCTTATCATTGAACATCTCATGATCTAGATAGACAATACCTTTGGTTTGAGCCTTAGAGTTGAGACCGTATTGTTCAAATCTCCTATCTGGTAGATCATCCTCATTTTGAGACTCCATCTCATCATCAGATCCGTCTAAATCCTTGTCTGTTACTTGAAAGATTTGGCCTTGGGTGAAAAATGGTTCTATTTCAAGATGTAGACTTCAGTCTAAACATAAATAGGTATAGGTAAACTTACGTCTTTCCGAGTGCTTAGCAGCTTGGCTCAAGTGTTCGTATTGTGTTTCATTGAATGTTCTTGCTGTACCTGATTGATCTTGAGTCAATGTAGAGTGCAAGGGTGATTCTTGCTGAGGAGAAGTTGATTTCCTGTCTGAGAAAAGTGATACCACCTGTTAATACTACTCGTCATTTTAATCAGTATCTTTATTCACGTACTTTTTTGAATTGCCTCTTCCTCGACCTGATCGATTTCTCGGATGAAATCTGAGCTGTAATCATCATCAAAGCCATACTCATCACTATTCTGTGGATCTGGCATGGGGAGTTGTGGCAGTAGAAGAATGCAATTTGAAATGATGCTGTGGACTTGCCGTGCACTATCTCATCACTAACTGATGTTTTAGTATTTTTTGGTGGTCGTCCACGTCGAGGAGCACCTGGCAGTCGAGGCCTATCTTTTGATCCCTTTGGACGGCCTCGTTATAGAATAGGACGAGGCCGGCACTCCGTTTCCTCGGGTTCTGAATCCATCGAGTTCATGAAAAGGTGAAATTACATTTAGGATGGGGTAAAATGTGGATTACAATCAAGTATGTAAAGAAATGTATGAAAAAGAGAGAATGAGAGCTTGTGTGTGTGTGTGTGGCGGCGCGTTCAGGCAGAAGATAACAGATGCAACACAATATGGCAGATAACACGCTTGGAATTTGCCGGGCAGATAACGGCAGATAACTACCCAGTAGATTGGTAGGTAAACCCGTGCCGTCGACTCCAAAGAGCGTCTCGTCGTACCAAGCCCAAGACCAACACACGATAATCAAAGTGCCATCATATCAGTAAACCAGACCACTGCAATATCTCCATCGCGAATACTGCATCGAATAAAACTCTTAGAACACACGATTAGCTTTTAGCTGTAATCGCGCCGGATATTGTGATGCTGATAAAACTCTGTTCTCTCTGTATGGAATAGTATAGAACACACAATTAGTCGTGGTTGCGTTAGATATTATGATGCACAAACCACGAAACAGGAGAGAATGTCTTTTTCGTGAAACACAAAAAAAACACACCACACCGCGCCCTCAAGCATCGACATCCATCGAATCCTCCGCATCCACATCCCTCGCGCGTCCCCTACGCCTCGCCGCACGCACACGGGGCACACTCTTCCCCGCCACACGATCAACCAAATGCGCCGCAGCCTCCGCCTCGGCGGTCCACTCTCCCTGCGGGGCTTCCCCGCCCGTACCTTTCCCCTTACCCACGCTTGTGCCTGCGCCACTACCCACACCCACACCCGCGCCACTTCCTGCGTCATCGCCATCGCCCTTGGGCACCAACCTCACCTCGCGAAAACATATCCGCTTCTCGGTGCTCGCGACGTGCACCAGCGTCTTCTTCGCGGGGTCGTGCGGGTCTGCGCGGGGGTGTGTCATCAGCGCCAGCGCGGGATCAAAGATCAAAGAAAACCAAAGCACACCGCGACGCACCTTTCGCCTCGGCAAACAACAACTCAGTACCCACCAACTCCTCATGACGACCCTTGAGTATCGTTCCCGAAAGCTGCATAAACGGCGTCGGGGTGTCCAGGCCCTTTCACCCCGCACATCAGCGCCTCATCACACTCCACCCCACAACAACAAGCGGGACGCACAATAAGCGCATACGACGACGAACTCGGGACCAGCGTCGGCTCTACACTCCCCAGGTCAAGCGTTACATACACCACCTCCTCCTCCCCGTCGTCGCCTTCGACTTCGCCTTCGTACTCCACATCCGGGCCAAACGCCGCGACGTGCTTGTAGCCGGGACACAACGAGGAGGCCATGTCACACGCGTCACACCGTGATGCGCGGCTGTAGGAACTTAAAATCCACCACTACGACGACGGTGAGAACGACGAGGACGACGAGGAAGCCACCGCCGCCGCCGCCAACGACGACGAGGACGAGGATAACCCCGCGATCACGACCGTCTCTCGCGGGCCTCACGGGCCTCCGCGGCCTCTTCCCCCCGCGTACGCGTCCATTTCCACCCCCAGCCCGGCC
>QLOM01007914.1:0-46298 GCA_003313785.1 Termitomyces sp. MG148
TTGGATCAGCAACGATTCATTCCGCCCCACACAGCACAGACCTCCAAATAGTGTCAGGCATCCGCCATTCTCAAGGCCGACAGATTCCAGGGCAGAAGCTGCCAATGCACGCGCCTCCGACTCGCGTATGCCAATGTACAATCTCTTGTGGACTGCACGGATCGCAAGAAGAGTAGCCTGTCAATAGCAAGGTCGGCGCCACGCTATTGATCACCCGCAACAGACATGAATACCTCATTCGCACACTTCAAAAGACTGATCTCGGCGCTGGACTTGCGCTCCCGCAGTTGCCTGATTTCTTCCGGTGCCGAAAGGATAGTAGCATTGGGAAGCGACGATCCAAACCCGTCCGCGATGAACTTTCGGATGCTGCTGTCGACAAAGATTGTTCCGGTGTGAGGGAAAGCTGATGAGGCGCGTTTGTAGGGATTCGCATCCTCAGGCCATTCGATATAGTCGATTGCCAATTCCGAGGGCACGAGAAGTGATCGCGCTCGTGTAGATTCAAACTACCCATAAAATTAGCAACCGTAGGAGTTGTTTGATATCACCCAGCACCTTGGGAGTCAGGACAGAGATCTTGGCAGGAGGGCCCGCGACTGCGCCGGAGGGAGTGACTATTAGAAGCAAAGGTCGCTCAGAGAGTTTCCAGTTCGTCTGAGATATGTTTCCAAAGAAAGCGGCACTTGCACCGGGCTCGGCGATGTAAGCGGACCCATTGAGTGCTAACAGCCTCTCAACCAATGCATTCTGTCGGTGGTAGTACTCGGATTTGTGGATCGGGGAGGTATGGGCGCAGTGATTTTCTAGTTGGATGACACCTGGTGGGTTCAGCCTCTGGTCCAGACCTTGAGCAGGCCATTGGGACCACAAGATATAGTGGGTCAGGCCAAGGGCGGAAATCAAAAGCACTAATGCCTGGAAGGTCTTCAGGGGATGTTTGCCAACGCTGACTTCCCCTGGTTTAAGGTCAGAGCTGCTTTCTTGTTTTTGATTCACTCTGCCGTGTGTATTGAGCCGTTTCATATGGATTGGTCGCGTCCAGAAACAAGGTCGTGTGGGAAGATATATTTATACCACCGCGAATGATCTGGGAACGCGTCTAATGACGCAACTGAGTCAATGGACTCGAACGACACCGACACTCTTCTTGCTCTTGTCGCTAGTTTATTGACAGAGAAAAGACCCGACACTGATACTATTCTGGAAGCTCTCGTGCAATGTGATGGCGACGTTGACGCCGCGGCCAATCTTCTCAACGGTAAGGCCGGCATGAAGACCAAGAAGAGGAAACGGGCAAGTCTCGATGCGTGGCTGGCAAAATCATCAAAAAGTCCAAGGTTTTCGAGTGACGATCTATCTGCTCGAGAAGAATCGAGGATCAAACCCTCAAGCTCTTCGAGTACGCGTTTGCTGCCCGCCACAGACCTGATGTCTGTTCTAAAGCCTCCCTCCTCGCGCACAAAGAAAAAACCGGTCCAGCTTCCGCCTCTCTTACTCACGAATCCTGACATGGTGGCTCGAAACACCCCTTGTACGCTGCACCTCTCGGTTCTCCCCCCAGAGCTCGCTTGCAAGCTGTTTTATACTATGATTGCCGCGTCTCGCGATTGGAGTCGCAATAAGTGGTGGTTGTTTGACAGGATAGTCGAGAGCCCTCATCGGACTTCTTTCTTTGCACGAGAGGGCAGTGGTCCAATGCAGGAGGCTGCTCGACATTGGTTCGTCCTAACCAGCCCGGGATCTCTATCATCACTCATCCCTTGCGCAGGTACAACGGCAGAATGACTGACCCTCCGTCTGTATTTCCTGCTGCTATGGAGGAGGCTTGTGAGATAGTTCAACGTGTTGTTAACGAGGAATTGAAACGGCGGCAACGCTTTCCTTTAGAATGGGGAGCAGGCGGTACAGATGAGGTCTGGCGGGCCAATGTGGCTGCCTCAAATTGTTATGAGGGATCGAAAGAGTCTGTTGGCTTTCACTCAGATCAGTTGACATACCTTGGACCGTATCCAACGATTGCTTCCCTCAGCCTTGGTGAGTACGCTGGTTCAGATTATGTCTAGTATTACTTATCATGCTCGTCTACAATTTTAGGGACTCAGAGAATTTTTAGCTTGCGGGAAGTCATTCCTGCAGATGAGGTCAACGATCGCAAGGCGAGGACATTCAACATACCCTTGCCACATAACTCGGTAACTTCTCTGAAAGAAAATTGATTCTCACAAGTAATCTCTCTTTAGCTTACAATAATGCATGCGTCATGTCAAGAACGATTTAAGCACTCTATTCCTCCACAACAGGCTATCGACCTCTTCCGTCCAGCTTATCCCGAGACTGTGGGGGGAGACATCCAACCCTCCAACTGCCGCATCAACATCACTTTCCGTTTCTACAGACCAGATTTTTCTCCCTCGAGTACACCGCGATGCAAATGCGGCGTCCCGACCGTCCTCCGGCCTGACATGAAAAATCGAAGCGATGGGCAGACTGATCGCTATTGGTGGGCATGTTATGCTGGTGCTCAAAACGACGGAAAAGGCTGCAACTTTTGGAAGATTATGGATATGAAGGCGGAAGGAAGAGGCTCAGGCTCGAAAGCCGTGTAGATTGCGTTGACCCGGAGGCGCCACAAGCCATTTGCTAAACATTCTTAGAAGCATGTGTACGAGTGAGTATTGTTCTAGCGGTATTTACTCATTGTTTTGTGAACTGTTGATAAATTTGTTGCTCTTGTCTGACAGATAGATTATGGTTATGACACTAGTACGGCACGGGCGCTTACATTATTCTAGGTTATTACCCTTAGTACGAGGAGTAAGGTTTCTGGGCTATACTTTTATATTCTCCAGTAGCACCGCTTTGAAGTATTTTCATCCGAAATCCTTGACATCATGATCATTCTCTTTGACCCGACTTGTTGGATATGCCATATGGGCACTTGCGCTTTTTATAGATCGCTGGCTCGATCCCTTGATACAATAGAAAGACCGCATTGACAGTCATATTTTTGGGCAAATTATAAGTATGGACATGATGGTCAAAAATAACCCATGCATGCGTAGTGATTACATAAACTCGTTACATCATAATAGTGCACGACTCTCGTGTTTTGGTGACCATTGGGCACGCGTATAACTTACTGCAGGCGACGTACACCTAAAACTGCCCATTTCTACCATCTTTACTAGCGCACCATTTTTCCATGGCTGAACGGCCTCCCAGGCCATCAACCGACCAAGGCATGTCTCGTCGGACACGCTCTAACCTTTTTGAACCAATCTTCTTTCAGAAACGGCACCGTTGTTGCAGAATGCTGAGACAGACAGACCGAATAGCAATGCGGTCAACACAACTTTCTCAGAACGGGTTGAAGCTATTGCCAAAGAGCCTCTTACTCCTCTGACCAAGATTCTTCTGGTTCTCACACTTGTCCTTCTCCTTTTTACCTCTGTGAGTGTCGCCTTGGATTCCTTTGGACCCGTAAAGTTTCTGAAAATTACAAAGGTGTTCATCGGGCTGTTTGCTGGTGTTCAACATAAACTCAATTTGGAACGCGACCGGAAAAGAGATGGAGAGCCAACTGCGACTATCACTACCACGGTCATAGCTACTTCGACTGCCATTTCGACCCAGACTACAAGCTTTACAACAACCTCTACTGCCACCTCACCTGCTCCTACCCCTACGACTCCGCCGAAAGAGGTCAGTCCGCATGCCGTTTCTCATAATACGAACATTAAAACCACGCGCACAGGAGACATGTCTCACCCCTCAATGCATCTTGCTGTCTGGATCTATCCTTTCTTCTCTTGATAAGTCTCAGGATCCATGTGAGAACTTTTATGACTTTGCGAGTGCGTCAAGCTTTTTCCAACCTTGGACTCAACCGGCATTTACTTATGTCCCATTATTAGCCGGTGGATGGCTTCGTACTCACCCTCTTCCGGCCGATAAGAGTAGCTATGGAAATTTCGAAGCCGTTGCCGAACGAAATAGGCAGATCATACAGAGAATCCTTGAACTCAAACCCCATAAACCTTCGTTCGAACGGACCCCAGATCAACAAATTATGCTCAAACTTCGAGATTTCTATACTTCCTGTCTCAATGAAGATACCCTGGATGAAATCGGCGCTATTCCTCTGTTAGACTTTGTGAAGGAGCTTCGTAAGAAGTTCCATGGCGAGTCGAAGGACACTAGTGGCAAGAAATCAAGTAACCTTACAGCCGCGCTAGCTTTCCTTCATTCTCAAGGTTATTTCTTTCTCAAAAAGTATCCGTGGATCGATCGTTGATCATGTTACGGCAGGTGTTGAAGCCCTGTTTTCATTCGAGATCGAGGGTGATGTCGGTAGAGATCCCAACGACATGACTTTATGGTTCAGTCAGCCAAGTTTAGGTCTTCCTTCTAAGGTTCATCCGTTCAAAATCGGGGAAACTGGTTGTTGACCCTGTTGACAGGAATATTATGACGACAAGGCGATTCTCGGCGCGTACAGAGGGGTCGTTGAAAGACTTCTTCTGGCCCTTTCTAAAGACGAAGACGAAGACAAACTCGAAGAAGTCAGTACTGTTGAAACAGTACAAGTTCAGGAAACAAATGTTTGGCCTCCTTGGCCTTGGCCTCCATGGGACGAAGATGACGATGACAAAGGAGGGGACAAGAAACCTACGAACAGGAGCGAGCGTGCTTATAAACTCTCTCAGAAAATTGTCAAGTTCGAGAAGCGTTTGGCTAAAGCCAGCCTTGATCTGTTAGTCTTACATCATTCTATTCCGCGTCGTTCTCAAACCAGTGGACAGCGATGTTTTGCTTCAAGATCCGATTGCGACATACAATCCTCTTCCTTTGTCTAACTTGACAGATACACTCCCACAAATCGATTTCCCGGAATATTTCGCAGCTTTCACACCTCGAAGTTTCCCTTCGATTGTGATTCAAACACATCCTGAATATGCGTCGTCTCTCAACAAGATCTTACGCAAGACGTCTGCGGATGTAGTGGAAGCATATCTCATTGTTCGCGCTGCTCTGGCTTTGGCGCCTTATCTTGGTTCGAGCACGGAAGCATGGCAGGCGCAGCGGTCTCTCTATGAACTTTTGAACGGCATCAAGAAAGGTGTTGTTGGTGACCGGTCAGAGTACTGTATAGAGAAAGTGGAGGAGTCGCTGGGCTTTGCAGTTGGACGGTACTTTGTCAACGACACATTTGCTGGTGATTCCAAGGAAAAGGGGACCAAGATCATTACAGGTATGAAATGCTTGCGAGCATGGTTATATTTCCTTTGATTTTTTTTATAGAAATCGTCAAGGCTTTCAAGGCATCCCTGCCGCACATTGATTGGATGGACGAAAAGTCCGGCAAAGCTGCAGCAGAGAAAGTGCGTATTAGAGCATTATATTGGTTCAAGTAGGTGACCTTTTACAGGCCGACGCAATTCGTGTCAAAGTGGGATATCCGATTTCACCAGATACAGAAGACGCGTCTTCTATTGCGCGATATTACAGCCTGGTGAAAGTCGACAAAGTGAACTTTTTCAATAATATTATCAGCGCTAGGTAGGTTACCACTTCTGACTAGCTACGTGGATCTCATCTTGTCCTCAGTAAAAGCGATCAGTACAAGAAGTGGCAACAATTGGGCAAACGAAGAGACCCAAACATGTGGTTAATGTTCCCGTCGACTGTCAACGCGTATTTCGATCCTCCCGCCAATGAGGTAGGCATCTAGATCGAGTGAAAGAAGAACATGTATTGACACGATACAGATTGTCTTTCCCGCAGGGATCCTACAGCCTCCTTTCTTTGATGCTAGCTGGTGGGATTAGTGCTGCTTCATTGTTCTTCATTCCGTTAAACAACTCGACAGGCCTTCCTATATCTCTTACGGTGCTTTTGGCCAGGTTGCCTCACACGAGTTGACTGTAGGAGAGTCTGCTTTTGTATGGCTTCAATCTGAAAGCTCCTCTAGCATGCTTTTGATTCTGCCGGTCGACTGTACAATCAAGACGGAAAGTTGGAGGAATGGTGGACGAACACGACTAGCGAAGGTTTCCGGGTCAAACAGAAATGCATCGTCGATCAATATTCTGGTACGTTCTTTTCCTTGGGAAATTCAAGTCTGACAGAAAATTTTCAGCCTATACAATTGATGACGGGAAGGGCGGAAAAATACACGTCAATGTAAGTACGTTCGTTGCCATTTGGTGACCTGTGACCTGATAAGTCGGTATCTAGGGCAACTTGTGAGTGGGACATTGAATTGCGCGGTTGATTATTCACTCGGTTTGCGTAGGACCTCCGGAGAGAACATTGGAGATACCGGACTTATCCAAGCCTACCGTGCTTGGAAAGCGCAAAACGACTTTGGTCGTGAATTGCTCCTTCCGGGGCTGGAATACACGAGGTTTGGCTATACTTTGTGGGTGGAAACGTGACTTGACCCATCGTGCACAGGGAGCAGCTCTTTTTCATATCATTTGCCCGCATGTGGGCTAGAGCCATGAAGACGGCGGCCGCTGTGAGTTTTCAGCATGGTTTGGTCGATCTGGTAGCTGAGGAAACTTTAGGTTCAACGTATCCGCACCGATCCCCACTCGCCTTCTCGATTCCGGGTGGATGGCACTGTATACAATATCCCCGAATTTGCCAAGGCGTTTAATTGTTCCAAGAAAGCCAAGGTTTGTGTTTCTAAGTGAGATTGGTATAGTGTTAATCAAAGGTCGACAGTTGAATCCTCCCCGGGAAGCTCAGTGCAGGTTTTGGTAAATGACATTGTATTTAAGTAGACAATCGAGTGTTTTAAAGAACACCCTTGGTACTCGGGACATCGTCCCCTCCTGTCCGTTCAATGGCCTGGCGTATAGCCAGAGCTAGCGCTTTGAAAGCGGATTCAGCACTAGAGGGATTGTGAGTGAATGAAGGCAAGCACGATCGGGACCTACCGGTGATGGTCGTTCTCTCCACGCAGGACATCGACATGCAATGTGGTGCCCGAGGCCATAGCAAACGAGTAAAATATGTGGGGGATCATCTCAGTCGAGAGGTCGCCAATTTTTTCCCTCTTGAGACCGAGATCTGTGACGCAGTATGGGCGCGAGCATATGTCAATGACGGCGCGTGAGAGGGCCTGAGGACATGTCAGATGGGTGTAGCAGAGTGAAAAAAGAGAGACGTGCTTCGTCCAGGGGGGCAAAGCCGGTGCCGTACCGACGGATGCCGCGGACTGGGCCGAGTGCCTGCTTGAAGGCGGAGCCGAGTGCGATCGCGGAGTCCTGTGTAGTGAGATGGGCACAGAGCGGACGAGGAGGGAAACATGGGGCTTATCTGCAGAGTGGTGGTCGTCTATCCAGAGATCGCCCTTGCACTTGATGGTAAGGGACATGCCAGAGTGCTTCGCTAGGGCAGTGTACATCTGTGAGAGGGTTAGGTAGTGTGGGTGAGGAGAGAGAGGGACGAACGTGGTCGAGGAAGCCGATGCCGGTGGCGACGTCGATGTGCTGGGCATCTGCGGGGTCGAGGTCGATGTGGACGTCGATGTTCGTCTCGGCGGTCGAGCGGGAGATGGAGGCGCGGCGAGCCATTTGCAGAGGGAGGGCGAGGCACGTGCTGCAGAAGGAGCGAGGCACGTGCAAGAAGTGGCAGGCGGGCCGTGACTGTCACGTGGACCAAAAAATTATGGCCTGTTCGCTGCGGGCCACGACGCGCTTGGGCGCACTCGCCGCTCCCAGACACGCGCGCCACATTTTTTCCTTTTTCCGCAAAAACAAGCCCCCACCAGAGCCAGTCACCCTTTTCCACAAGTTCTCCGAGTCGCCACATCCCGTCCTCCGCGCCCGCAGTTCCGCCATCAAGCAGCTCGCGCCCTGCCCTGTCTGCGCCACGTCTCATGCCCAGCCCCACACGGTCGCCTTTGAGTGTCCAGACTGCGGCTGGCCCACCCATTGCTCCCACGAACACCATGCACAGGACAGCGATCACCACAAGTACTGCTCTCGCCTCCGCGAGGCCAACGAGGACGAGCACGACTTGAGGAGCGGTCGCCATCTTCGAGAGTTTGAATTGCCCGGTTTGCCTCCTTTCTGCGATCCACCTTGCCCTCTTGGTTCAATCCTCCCTCACAGGGCCCCAGGGCTTCGAGGAAGCCATCTCGTTTGCAAACTGGGATGTCTTCTGGTACACCCGTGGGTTTCCGTCCATGGACACTGAGCGCTCTCGCCGCCATGCCAGCAAGCTCCTCACCTTCCCCATCACCATCGGCAGCACCATCCACCAGCACAGCGGACTGACCCTCAGCAACCAGCGTCTCACCCCAGAGGGAAGTCGATCACTCGCAGGCACGCCCTTCCCCTGTCCTCCATTCCCGTCTGACACCCCTTTCCAGCTCTCAGGTCAACTTTGCATGTTGAACCCGGCGCCCCAGAGAACGCAGAAGCTGCAATAGGCAAGCCACAAGTACGCGTTTTCATCCTCGGCGCCAGGGCCGAATCGTCTCTTCCTCCTCACGTCTGGGAACAACTCACAATGTTGTTTCCGGCTGCCCAGCTGCATCTCTTCTTTATCGGCCCCCAGGTTTCCTTGCCCAAGCCTGCAGCGGCACCCACTCCTGCGCCGTCCACCAACACACAAGGCTCTGCCTCGCCACCCACTCCTGCACCGTCCACCGACGCACAAGGCTCTGCTTCGCCACCCTCAGACGCACCCACTCCTGCACCGTCCACAGACGCACAAGGCTCTGCTTTGCCACCCTCAGACGCACCCACTCCTGCATCGTCCACCGATTCACAAGACGCGTCGTCCACAAAACTAACGGAGAACAAGTCCGAGTACACGCCTAACGTTTATCAGCCGCCCACTCCCGCGCCCATAGACCGTCTCAAGGGCACACGTTCCTCTATCCAACGCTACGGGGTCCCATCATACACCGTTCCCTACTCACATGAACTAACCATCACCGGATTACAAGCAAACTATGCCGACGTTCACGCCCAGTTCCAGCACACCCTCGATCCCTACAGCGACCTGTTCTTCATGTTCTGTCCTGGATTTGGCTTCCCGTCGCCAGAATCCGTCTCCGAAGAGACAGGCGAGCCTCTCCTCCAAATCTCCTCGCCCACAGAATGGGGCCCCGTCATGCCCATGCTCCTGGCTTCAAAGTGCCCCATATTTGTGACAGGCTTTTCTCCAGCGGACGTGGAGCGCGATGTGCGCTCGCTCTCAACCGCGCCACAAGTCGCTGGCGAGTTCGAATGGGTCATCACCCCTGGTCCCAATGCTTTCGGCAGCGAAAAATGGGAAGTCGCAGACTTTGACCCACGCGTCATGGTCAAAGCAAACTGGGGCATCTGGGGCATTAGAGGCAAAAGTAGAGATATCCAAGAAAAGTCTTTTAGCTTCTGGTAAACAAGTGTAATCGTGTTTTATGCTAGTGTGAATAGATTACAAGTAAGATATCCCGATAATCACGATCCGTTGTCCCATTGTGATACGTATAAGATTAATGTTAGTTTTCATCCTCAGAGTCAATAACTCGCGCGGGAAGCGTCGAGGGGGGTGGAATAAAGTTCTGTCATCTCGTTCAGTTTCAACATTGAATATAGAAAAATCCCTAACACTCACGCGTGCCTTGATTCCTCCAGCCTTGGGCAACCGGGTAGAACCACCACTGAGCCAAGCATCAACTTCAGCGGCAGCAGCACGTCCCTCGCTATTTCGAACAGGTCAGTCAGCATTGTTCAAAAACGACAAAACAAAAGGCGTCGTACTGGATACCCCACACAATCAAAGATTGCCCGCGGCGACAATCTCCTGCAGCGAAAACGCCTTCGACGTTGGTAGAATATTGCTGTTTCGACGTCAGTTGTGTCAAAATTTTCTCAAAAGCACAAAGTATACCTTGTGAGGAGTCTGAATATTCGACCTAGCATCTTGCTTCACGTCCAGAGCCTTGATAAGATCGGCCTGGGGTCCAAGGAAACCAAGTGCAAGGAACACGAGCTGCGCCGGGAAGAATTTCGCAGAGCCGGGGACTTCCTCCATTTTCCATCGTCCACCACTGTCTTTAGTCCACTCAACACGAACTAGTTGGGAGAAAAACCCATGAGTAACCGAATACACAACATTGAGATAACGAACCTGTGTTAAGTCCTTTGAGTTTTCCCGCTTCGTCGAGGACAAACTCCTTAGTCGAGATGCAATACTCTCTCGGGTCTGAGAATCTCGTCAACGAGGAAATCGTTGCAAGTGCGTGAGGAAAAACATACCGTTGCCAAAGTGAGCAGCAACCTCGGTGTGCCCGTAGTCGGTACGGAATATCCTATTTCAAGCATTGGTCAAGAATCAGTTGACGAGTACCAGCAACTTACCTGGGCCACTGCGGCCAAGGATTGTCCCTGCCTCTGGATACGGGTGGTTTTGGAAGAAGCTCGAAGTTGGTCACAGACTTAGCTCCGTGGCGCATAGAGGTACCAATACAATCATTTCCAGTATCTCCACCACCGATTACAATGACATCTTTGCCTTTAGCATTGATGTAACCGCCATCTTCAAGGTTGGAATCGAGAAGTGATTTGGTGTTGAGCTATAGTCGTCCAGTTCAGATTTCAAGACGAAAAAAATCAATAAAGACCAACCTGTAAGTAATCCATGGCGAAATGAATGCCATCAACCTCGCGGCCGGGGATTCGAAGGTCACGCGGCCATGTAGCACCAGTACAGAGGACGACAGCATCATGATCGGCGCGAAGTTGCGCCGCATCGATGTTCACTCCAACGTTGGCGTTCGGAACAAAGGTCTGACAAGTGATAAGAGATTAGAAGGAAAGATTAGCAAAATGCTTACGATGCCCTCCGCAGCCATCAGATCAAGACGGCGTTGTACGACAGCTTTGTCGAGCTTCATGCTATGAATACGCTATAACGAAATGATACCAAAGACGGGTGAATGTGCACTTACTTCGGAATGCCATACATGAGGAGGCCACCCATGCGATCGTTGCGGTCATAGACGGTAACGTAGTGACCAGCCTTGTTAAGCTGATCAGCGCAAGCTAAACCTGCAGGTCCGGATCCAATGATCGCAATCCTCTTCCCAGTTCTGAAGGATGGCGGATTCGGTGTCATCCAGCCCATTTCGAAACCCTTGATATTTAACACAATCAAGTTAGAAAAGAAAACTTCAAAGTCGAGAAAATAGATACCGACCTTGTCAATGATGGCACATTCGATGCTCTTGATACCCACGGGTTGCTCGTTGATGCCCAAAACACATGCACCTTCACAAGGCGCAGGACAGACACGGCCAGTGAACTCCGGGAAGTTGTTTGTGAGAAGAAGTCGATGGAGAGCATCTTTCCATTGCTCCTTGAAGACAAGATCGTTCCATTGTGGAATAACGTTCGAAATGGGGCATCCGGAATCAGATTGACAGAAAGGCACGCCACAGTCCATGCAACGGGCGGATTGGTATTTGAGCTCGCTCTCAGTAAGACGTGTGGAAATCTCCTTCCAGTCCTTAACACGCTTGCGGGGCGGGCGATACGCTTCTCCAAGCCTCTTGTATTTCATGAATCCGCGCGTTTTGTCGAGTTTGTGAAGTCGCTGTTTCGTTGTCGAATCGTCCACCATTGAATCTTCAACATCCACTACGGAAGGCTCACTGCGTGGCTTAGAGACAGGGGCAGGGGCTACAGGAGTTTTGGGCAAGAGAAGGTCCTCGAGGCCTTCAGATGCAAGATCAACTTGGCTAGCGGTTCGAGATGGGACCAAATCAATGACGCTGTGACGGATTTTTTCCTCCTTCTCGCGGGCCTTTTGCTCCTCAAGGACTCGCTTGTAGTCAAGAGGCATAACACGAACGAACAACGGCAGGAGATGGTGGAAATCATGGAGTACACGGTCAGCAACTTCGGAGCTGGTATAGTGGCGGTGATCCTCGATGAGGCTGCGAAGGTCAGCAATTTCCCGAGGGTCGGTGACCTTGCCGAGCTCCACCATTTCCATATTGACCTTCGACGCAAATGTGTGGGCTGTATCAAGTACATAAGCAATACCACCGCTCATGCCTGCGGCGAAATTGCGACCGGTAACGCCAAGAACAACGACACGACCGCCGGTCATGTATTCACACCCATGATCACCAGTGCCCTCTACAACAGCATTGGCACCAGAGTTTCGAACTGCGAAGCGCTCGGCAGCAATACCACGAATAAATGCCTCTCCGGACGTCGCACCGTAAAGGCAAACATTACCGATGATGATATTTTCTTCAGCTTTGAATTGAGATTGCTTGGGCGGATATACGATGAGACGACCACCGGAAAGGCCTTTGCCAACGTAGTCATTTGCATCTCCCTCGAGTTCTATGGTTATACCAGGAGCAAGGAATGCGCCACAGGACTGTCCTGCCGATCCCCTCATTCTGATGTGAATCGTGTCCTTGGGCAAACCCTCCTCTCCGTAGAGTTTAGACACTTTGTAAGAAAGAGAAGTACCGAGTGCACGGTCAGTGTTCGTCACTTCGCATTCAATGTGGACTGGTAGGCCCTTCGCCAAAGCAGGCTCAGACTCGTCAATGAACTTGTTGTCGAGGCGGATATAGAGCTTGTGATCCTGCTGGCGCACTCTGTAAGTTGCTGCACCAGGACGCATCTGCCATGCTGGTTTCAGGATAGCCGAAAGGTCGAGATGAGCTGTTTTCTTGGTGCGAAGCTTCTCATTGACCTTGAGCATGTCAGCCCGGCCAACCATCTCGTTTATGGTACGGAAGCCAAGTTTAGCCATGTATCCACGAAGTTCCTCAGCAAGATAATAGAAGAAGTTAATGACCTGCTCTGGTTGACCGGCGAACTTGGCGCGCAGTTGTGGATCTTGCGTCGCAATACCGACTGGACATGTGTTCACTAGAAAAGGAGGAAATCAGTGGCATGTTGCCGAAATGGAAAGATTTGACTCACAGTGACATTTGCGCATCATAATACAGCCCATAGCGATGAGAGGGGTTGTAGCAAAGCCCCACTCCTCCGCTCCCAACAAGCAGGCAATAGCAATATCACGCCCTGTTCGAATCTGACCATCAGTTTGGACAGTAACACGGCCGCGAAGGTCATTCAAAACGAGAGTTTGATGAGTTTCGGCAAGACCAAGTTCCCAAGGAAGACCGGCGTATTTGATACCCGTCCAGCGCGAAGCACCAGTACCTCCATCATGTCCCGAAATGAGAATGTGATCAGCCTTGGCTTTTGCGACACCGCTGGCAACAATGCCAACACCAACTTCTGAAACCAATTTTACGGAGACACGCGCTCGAGGGTTAGAGCACTTCAAGTCGTAGATCAGCTGCTTCAGATCCTCGATCGAATAAATGTCGTGATGAGGTGGAGGGGATATGAGACCGACGCCCGCAGTAGAGTGACGTGTACGAGCAATGGAGCCCGAGACCTTGTGGCCAGGAAGTTCGCCACCCTCTCCTGGCTTCGCTCCTTGAGCCATCTTAATTTGAAGTTCATCTGCATCTGCAAGATAATTCGCAGTCACCCCAAAACGACCTGACGCAACTTGCTTAATCGCCGACCGCATAGTGTCACCATTGCTAAGCACAAGCGATCGCTCCGCATCCTCACCTCCTTCACCTGTATTAGACTTCCCGCCAAGGCGATTCATGGCCACTGCAAGAGTAGAATGAGCTTCCATGGATATGGATCCGTACGACATGGCTCCAGTGACGAATCGCTGGACGATTTCGTTCCAGGGCTCAACTTGCTCGATCGGAATGGGAGTCACATTCTCATAACGGAAATCTAAAAGACCACGAAGCTGTACGCTCTTGCTCTGCTCGTTAGCGTTACGAGCGTATGAGTCATAGGCTGCTTGATTCCGCTCTCTCACGGCGTCCTGGAGATGAGCGATACCGGAAGGGTCATTGATATGGGCCTCGCCTCCATCACGCCAATGGTATTCGCCAGATTCCGGTAAACCAGGTGGTATAATTGTATCGCGCGTTGGCCATCCTCGTTCATGGAGCTCATAAGCATCCATGGCAAGAAGGTCGAAGGTGGCTCCTTGTACACGGCTGGCGGTTCCGATGAAGCAACGTTCTACAACTTCACTGTGTAATCCCAGAGCTTCGAAGATTTGCGCACCCTTGTAAGATTGAAGCGTAGAGATACCCATCTTGGACATGACTTTGAGAATACCGTTATCAACTGAGTGGCGATAGTTTTCCATCAACTGATCAACACTCTTCCCGTTCTTAATCCTATAAGACGTAAATCATCCAGAACAGAACAAACAAATAATCGGTCTTACAATCCATCTCGGCCCAGCTTGTGAATGGTCTCCATGACGAGCCAGGGACAAACAGCGTCAGCACCATAGCCAACGAGAACACAAAGGTGATGGACTTCACGAGCCTCTGCTGTCTCAACCATCAATGCAACCTTGGCCCGCTTCTTATGCAAAGTCAAATGGTGATGGACACCTCCACAGGCAATGAGAGCAGAGAGAGGCACGCGGGAGGAACCGACGGCTCGATCACTGAGAATTATAACCTTAATGCCATCGTCAATGGCCTGGGCAGCTTCACTACAAACCCTTTCGAGGGCAAGCTGATACCCGGGAAGACCTTCAGATTTCGGGAACGTGATGTCGATAGTTCGGGAAGGCCAGCCAATGTAGGCCGATTTAAGGTTCTTCATGGCATTCATTTCTTCAATGGAGATGACGGGCGATGGTAGAAGGATGCGATGGCATTGCTCAGGCTTCATTTCTAGCAGATTACCCTCAGGTCCGACATACGCCTCGAGCGACATGACAATGCTTTCTCGGATAGGGTCAATAGGGGGATTCGTCACTTGAGCGAAGAGCTGGCGGAAGTAGTCATAGATGATGCGAGGTTGGACTGCCATCGCGGCAAGGGGAGCGTCGTTACCCATAGATCCGAGAGCCTCTTTGCCGTCTAAAACCATAGGAAGTACGAGAAGGTTCAACTGTTCCATGGTGTATCCGAACGCGAGCAGTTTGGGATCTGCCTCCAATGAGTAGTCATCGAGCACAGGCTCAAGAGGGATGTTGCTGCGTACAACACGTTTGAGGATGTTGGGAACATGAAGTACGTGGGTTTCTACCCATGACGCAAAGTTTTGTTTTGCTGCAGTGGTACGCTTCAATTCCTTGTCATCAACGATCCTGCCCTCCAGCGTGTCGACGAGAAGCATGCGACCAGGTTTCAGACGACCCTTCTGGACAACTTTTTCCGGTGGGAGGTACACAGCTCCCACTTCAGACGCACATACCATGATGTCTTCGCTGGTAACAATGAAACGGCAGGGTCGAAGGCCATTCCTATCTAAATTGGCACCGCAATAACGACCGTCACTGAAAGTAAAGAGGGCAGGGCCGTCCCAGGGTTCTTGCAAGCATGCAGCCCAGTTATAAAAAGCTTTCTTCTCCGGCTCCATATTTTCGTTTCCTTGCCACGCCTCAGGAATCATCATCATGACAGCTTCGGGGAGCGTGACAACGCCGTTAACGACGAGAAGCTCAAGAACATTGTCGAAAGCGGCAGAATCGGAGCCACCGGTTTCGATAATGGGATAAAGTTGATCAAGATGATCACCGAAATGCTGGGACGAAAGAACACCTTCGCGGGCACGCATCCAATTTTTGTTACCGCGGACGGTATTGATCTCGCCTAAATCTTGATCTCAGACATGAATGGAACACAGAAGAATCAAACGGACCGTTGTGCGCTGCGAGTCTAAGAGGCTGGGCTCTGTCCCAGCTGGGGAAAGTGTTCGTAGAGAAGCGTGAGTGTACCAAGGTGAAGTGGGATTGATACAGGACGTGATTGAGATCATGATAATAGTTGTAGACTTGGGGCGGAGACAGCTGTCCTTTATATATTATGTTCTTGGGGGATAAGGAACATATATAAAATCCTTTGGCGAGTGTGCTTTTACGATTTATCAATCAAGTATGTCAACATCTATTCAAAACCACGGAAAGAAAAAGACAAACATGCTGTGCGTTGCGTGCTTGCGGAGAACGTAGAGTTGGCGTTCAAAATGCTTAGCATCAAAGGTACTGCCTTGGCATACGCTACCGTCGCCGTAGTGTGCCCGTAGGACGACAAAAGGTTGCAGAATGGTAGGCTCTTTGCTACTGGCGGCCGGCCCGAGTATAGTACCATCTGTAGGGACTTCACGCCAACCAAGAACACGAAGACCAAGGTCTACGGCAATTTTTGTAAAGACCGCTTGGTAGCTCTGGAGCTGAACCGGGTCATTGGCTTTGAAGAAAACATTGCCGACTGCATATTCTCC
Source organism: Termitomyces sp. MG148 (assembly GCA_003313785.1). Classification (NCBI taxonomy): domain Eukaryota; kingdom Fungi; phylum Basidiomycota; class Agaricomycetes; order Agaricales; family Lyophyllaceae; genus Termitomyces; species Termitomyces sp. MG148. Next base: position 16,323 of record QLOM01007914.1, read on the forward strand.
CGGCTCAGGAAGGGTACAACCAATGTCTCTCTCAGCCTCGCGCTTGAAAAATTGATGAGGGATGGCAGTCATAACTCCCGCACCATCACCATCACGGCTGTCGGCGCCAGTAGCGCCTCTGTGAGTCATGGCACAAAGAAGTTGACGAGCATCAGAGACGATCTTGTGACTCGGCTTGCCCTTGATATGGCAGATGAAACCAACACCGCAAGAGTCTTTTTCGTTCTCATTGAAGTACAGACCTTGGTTGGCGGGAAGGGAAGCATCGAAAGAGGACGGATCACGTTCTACAGCGTTGAAGCCATTGATATTTTCAGGAGTAGCGAACTCGTTAACAAGAGGGAGGTCAAAGAGGCCAGAGGCGGCCATGGACAGTGGTGTAGAGAATGAAGAAGGAAGAATGAATGGGCAACGCTTATCTTGTCTTGTGTCGGAACAATCTCTGGCGACAAATTGAAGCGCAATCACTGAGCCAGAGCAAAATCCGGAGGACCGTCGCGATCGCCCGACTCGGCCGACTTTTTCTGATCTATGATTACTCTGCGTCCTCCGATTGGCTCTCTACCGCGCTGGCCCCGTTTTCACCCATGTCATCAGGTGACTCGCCCGTATTTTGCGGCGCAATTTCCTTCTCCTTCGGACATGGCCCCTGACCGATCCACGTCCTGGGTTCCTGTGCCTGCTTCACCTCCATCTGCACTTGCAGAAACAATGTTGCCAAACAGGCTTCCAAGGTGCCCTTTAAAGTTGGAACGCGGGCTGCCTGACAAGGATTCATTTTCAAGAGCGTTCGGCAATGTGCATCCTTATCACATGTCTCAGAGTCATGACCCTGGATAAGTGGATCATCCGGAATTGACGAGAATCACACCTAAAACCCGCTTCTGACTCCACCACCAGGCGGGGATGCCTCACAAGCAATAAAAACATACTCGGAGGGCCTACATTGAGGTTCTTGTATGTATACCCACAAGATAGTTCATTCGTACTTACAACAATTATTCTTGTATGATAAGCTACGAGATAAGAAATGCAGTGATCAGCTCGCTCCATCGTGAAGGGCACAACAAACAGTCGCTAGCAACAAAGTTTCTAGTCTACACATCATCGATCAAGGAAGAACCTACCTTTGTGATGTCCATTATACTGTCGAACCGTCTCGCCCGAAGCCATTTCCCAGAGACGAGCTGTGTGATCAGAAGATGCTACACCAGCTTGAAAACTCGTTGAGAAGGCAAGTCAGGATTTCCTACCTGTGACAAGATATGCCGAATCGGCGCTGAAGGCGCAATCCCACACCCAGCGTTGGTGCCCGATTAAGGTCCTCTCCAGCTTAAACTCGTAATTATAAGAGATTGACCATATTTTCACCGTAGTGTCGGCGGAGCACGTCGCCAAGTATCTTTTGCTCGTCAGTAACTATCAAACAAACTCCAAGAACTGTTGTTACTTTGCGTCTGGGCTCAATAAACATCTTGTAAGATATTTATTGTGTGCGTGGAACCTTGTAACTGCTTGGAATCGTGGTAAACCCAAGTTTTCATCATTAACTTTCCACACATAGCATTGTCCCTATTGAAATTGATCAGCTCAGCAAGAAATGATTACAGGAAACACTGCTCACCTTATTGTTTCCTGCTACTAAGCAAGAACCGTCGGACGCAAGAGTAACTGACCGGATGGGAACATCTCCTGCTGGGGTCTTGCAGACTCAAGGCAAAGTTAAGATTCTGTTCATAGTATAATTTCGTAAGAATGCGAGTACTCACGAGCTCATGGGAGCAAATATTATCGGAGAGATCCCATTGCTTGATGCTGCCAGCTTGATCACATGAGATAAGTTCTCCTTGATTTGGATGTATGCAAACGTCATTGACTGATCAGGAAACGACCACGTTAAAAACAACCGATGTAGCCGAAGAGGAGATCGTTTCACCTGGTGCCGAATTGTCATATGTGCGATGTAATTGTGAGCTTCTGAAGCAGAGGGAAACGATTCACGTTATTCACATGTTCTCGAATTCTGGTGTGCCTTACCGCAAATCCCATATCTTGATTGTCCCATCTTCGCTTCCAGTGACAAGCCATTTCCCTTCACTGTGAAATGAAACCGATGTGACATTCATTGTATGACCCTCAAACGTAGCAAGCTGGAGATTGTGAGTTCTTCTGAAGGGGTCAGAGACTGCATGACCCACAGGTTCGGACGATGTACTCGCAATTTCATAAATGCGGACTTTCTTGTGGATTGCAGCAGCTAAAAGGCGTTTACTGGTAAACTATTCAGTAAAATCCAGAAGGATCACAAACATATCTCACTCGGGAGATATGGCCAGACGGTTGACTTGCTGTTGCAAAGTTCTTCAAGACATAGTGCTATAAGCAGTATGAGACTGACACCTGGTTCACTTGTTCGTGCAATGGTCCGAGAACATATTCCACTCCAAGCCTCCCAAAACCGAATTTCGTGATCATAAGAACCGGTTACAAGTATTACAGACATGTCATGGCGGGCTGGAGCAGCTTTTCCTACTAGATTCGGTGCAGGCATGTCAGTGAGATTGTAAGAGTGATGCTTCAAACTTCAGCACTTCAATGTTACAAAACGTGTTGAAGTTGTGAACCTAAGGCCTCATATGAAAATAACAACAAATAGTCTGTTACAAATCACGTGACCGAAATCTTGATTGTACATGTTGTAGCCGAATCTGAAATAGTATATATCTAAAAATATTAAGTTAAAACAATTGTTTTCGCGCAACCAATTCGTCCAAGTCGCGCCAATCACGTGGGGAGACCTAGAGAGAGGGAACGGTGAGACTTGTTCCACTCAGAACTCTCACCTCAACACCCTCTCTCTAGGTAAGCAGTCTTACAGTCCGAGAGAACTCTCCCCGATAACAACCGTTTACTTAAGGCTGTTATGTCTGACTTAGCTCCTCATCGAATCCTCAACATCATTACCATGTTGGAGGAGATTGTCCTCAACGAATTCACTGACATCTCCCTGGAAACAACCGAATTTGAATGTTATAGGGTCTGAGGTAGTTTATTAGATGCAACCAACCTTGCAGACGTTGATACTTATTATTTTCACATGCCACCGAAGCTCTCAGAAGTCAGTCAATTTTGGTGTCATCTTCAGAGTTGAGCGTCGTAGGAACTTACCTGTCCTCTTCGTTGAGGTCAAACCATATCCTGCCATTTGTGATACGTCAGCCAGGTGCGGAGCCGGTTTGGGGAGTTTGAATCCCCTCACTAGTTATCACTGGTCTCATTCGGTCGACACGTATTGGTATACAGATTGGGGGATGATCAGTCAAGGATTTCGGCGTTGAATGTAAGTATGTCAAATGTAATTGGAACTTTGATCTAATCAATAAGATTCAAGTTCAGGAATAAATAGCTGAAGCCTGACACGTAAAGGATCAATCGATCATAATCAGAGCTGCAGTGTATTTTCACGATTGAATGATTGAAGTAGTATCTGCCTTTTCGTTCTATGGTTCGTCTTAAGCAATTTTGATATCTGTGGTGCCTTGTTAAAGCTTGTCGCATTCGCATGCATTATGTTGTGGTCTCCTAGGTTTCTTTCCTCTATTTCTTGCGGCCTCAGATCGCATCCACGAGCTTGGGTCCAGCATCACTCTGCCCCGCCGATGTTTCTAAACGAAGGTCCAGGAAGGTTTAAGGCATCAAAGCAAACTGGAGTCGTATAAAAGCTACAGATCCATTCCAGATTCCATCCCATTCCATCCCGAAGATCTCGATCATACTTGCTGGTCCACACCCTGAATTTAGGGGCTTCTGGTAGAAATTGAAAGGCAATCATGAAGAACACGATCCTTTCATGTGCTTGACTTTGCCTGTGAACTACTACCTACAGTTGGACCGACAGTTTACCGGTGTGGGAGCCCTTGTCCATTATTCGTTACTTTGTCCTCGACTTTATCCCATAAAGACTCTATAAATTGTCTCGATGCACTCTCATCTTGCAGGGTCTTGTCCGGGTATCTATTTCCGATTCCGCGAAGTTGAAGAGAGTTCGACTGTCAAGTGCTTCGGTGAAATCCACCTGTACATTGTCACCAGTGATACTTGGAACTGCACGTATATGTTTCCTTGTTCGATCACTTATAATCCTGTCCGTTGGGTCATCTCTGTATTGGAATTTCTCAGGAATTTGCGTTCATTCCTCCACGCTTCTCCGTGACTGAATGAAAATAAAGGCTCGTGTTTCCGAGAAACCCTCACGAATCGACCTTCTTGTCATCTTTCTAGATGTTCGATCGCTTCTTTATATACTGGAGTTCAAAGGATCTAGGTGTCTCCAACAACCTCTTGCCCACTAATTTCTTTGAATGTGTGGGCTATGAACGCGTATCCTGTATGTTGTCGTTCGCAACTCGCGATCAATACTTGACACAGGATACAATCCATCAGGCAGGAACTCGAGTTTTCTTCTGGGCTTCCAACGCGCAGATTGTTTACGGGTCCGTTGATTCGACCAGTAGAATGCCGGATGTAAGTGACTTCCCACATTTCAATCGCTGTTTAGTAATTTTCTCAAAGGGCACTCTGGTATTAACCATCAAACTAGATGGAGGTAGAACGGTTTCTTTACCGTAAGTTGCGCGATCCTCCTACTTGCCGAGATTAATTATTTCTATGGAAGTAGTGCCGCCGGTATTACCAGGGTTACCTAAGCGTTTTTTTCATCAAGTACATGTATCTGCACATTGGCCTCCACATCTTGGCTGATATATTTTGGTGGCCTTTCCGAGTCACCACCAACAAAACACCTCAAAGTACTCCCTGGACTATCTTCGTCCATCATGTTACAACATATTAAGACATTCTATTGTATATTATTCTGATGCTCTTCAATCTTGCCCACTATTGGATTATCCCAATTCTCACTAATCCCTTGTGATTTATACAATAGAGACTGGCTAATCATGTCAATCGATAATGCAACCGAGAGAGAATTGAATCACAATCAAGTGAATACATATGTATAACTTAGTGAGATGACGAACATGTGGCTCGGAGGAAATAATATCAAAGAGATGGTGAGAATCAGCTTGGTGCCTTAAATGAAAGTCTTACATGGCTGTGAAGCTTGAGCTTGATCGACAATCTGAGTATATACATGCAATACCTTGCAATGCTTGAAACGCACCACAGTAGCTTGACAGATGGATGATTACACACGACAGGATTTTCATTCATTCAGTGCCGGTGACGAAATTCACCATACACACATCTGTAGTCGTAACATGCTCGCATGAAGCCTGATCGATGATCGATAAGTTATCAACACAACTTCGTTGTCAAATGGTTGAGCATGATGTAAGGAACGGAAAAATCTAGCACGGAGGATCTGCATTCGACGAGATATTCTCAGAAACACCAATGACTTCTTTCCTTGTTTGGAAACAAGACTCCCAACTACTCCGGGAGTCCATCCGCTTATACAGTGATGACTGCATAGTGCATAGACGCCTGGTGTTCATTGAATCTAAATGATGCAGATTGATGGTAAGCGTGTCCTAACCGATCACTTGACTACTACTGACACTCTGCTCACGTCAACACAAAGGTAAACCGCGCTGGTTCGACACGACGCCCTTAGTCACATATACTTATACTTCCTAATGGCGAACCACAAAGATTGGATTACTTACGTATCTGATCTGTGTATATCACAGGTCAAAGTCCAACAGAGCCTGAGATTGAGTCTGCGTGGGATAAAGCATCTACCGGGTCAGAGGATGAAGGGAGATCCTTCGCGACAAAGAAACATCGTTGTTAGATCCAACTTGGTGTCAGAGATACAGCCGGTTGACACACCCACCCTAATCATGATACTGAGCCGTTGCCCGATACGTGAGTCTTGCCCATTAGAACCCTTGTCCTTCAGAATGGAATGCTTGTACTCATAACGCATTGAGTCTCTGTGCCTAGAACGTAGTAACGGACCAGGCAACGAAAAAATAATCATCTTCACCTTTGTAGATAAACACTGCCCGAGGGCAATGACACATCGAATTCGTCGTCATTTCCGTTCGGGCCTTCCATGCGCAAAATTCGCTCGCCACCGAGACTGACGGCCATAATCCACGACCCACTAGCCGAAGTGTTATCAATATGTGGGAGTATTTCCCCAGAAGAAGCAAGGTGGAGAAGATGAGTTTGGACTTGGTTCGTTGGACATATACTGTATAGATTCCGTAGAATTGGGGAGAGTCCAACCACATCATATTCAGGCCATGAGCTCAGATGCATCTCACGATAGTGGTGTATGACACCGTCGAAATGACCCTATGACAAGTACAGATCATTCAAAACCCAGGACGTTGGTGAAAATGTAGACCCCTTACCTCTTGAAAATCGTAATAATCATCTGGGAAGAAACACTCATGGAGAAAAGGTGTTTTGGTTCTGGAGTTGGCCATGAGATATCTCTTCATTCGTTGACGAGCTCGTCTAGTCTCCATAAGATCCAATTTTTGGAGAGCAGCAGCCAACAGAATTTTTTGTTCACATGGAGAGAAAAATCGGGGCCAGAGTGTGAGGTTTGGTGCACATGTTACGGTTTCGGTTCGATTCCATACCGTGAACATTCTCCTCGTAATTTTGGGGTAACGCCATGCCATGCACTTTCCGAGCCGCGGGTGGAAAAAAAAAACGAAAGAGTGGACCTTGGTTGATACAGCAAAGCTCAAATAAGTCAAAGCTTGTCACGATCAGGTTTTCGCAGGCGCCTTGTTTTACCCGTTTTGATGTGACAGCTTTTAACTGGCTTTGCATGTCATCAGGTCAATGGTTCTGGATGCTAAATCGTCCAGTTTGGGCCAGGAAAACGCAACAAGTCAGTGGATTTATCCAGTACTGATGTTCGATGTTCATTTCTGACTCCTTTCGTGATTCAGAAGAAACGCGAGGGGCGTTAGAGGCTGCGCTAGCACGAACACTAACAAGGAGTGCAGCCCTGTATTTTTCCCGTCCTGTACGGTTGTTTCGACCTTCTAAAGGTATGATATTCTCTCGATTTTCTATCCTCATTGAGCAAAGGTATGATATTCCGCTCCACTTCTTCACTTTCTATGGTAGCAGTCAGTGGATGGCATTCTCTTCGAGGACTTGCTGCAGAACATGGATCTTCACTTGGTCCTCAGTATATGCGTAACCTTCTTAAGACACAAGGGGTGAGTGACTTCTACTAATGAAGAGCCGTAGCTATGGTTGGTAATTCTGATGCCGTATCAATAGTTCGTAGTCATACCAAAGCATTTTATGCCGCCCATGCTAGTGAATGCAATGCTTGGAACAATCTTGTGGGGCACATACGCAGAAGTGTTTCCTTTTATAGAGTTACATACGCGGTATCATCCTATTCTTTGTGCGGGCCTTGCGGGCGGTGTCGCTGGAGGTATTCAAGCCCTTCTGGCTGCTCCGGCTGAAAATGTGCGCATTCTTTTTGAGGGAGGGTCGGGAGGGAGTTCATGGCCAAAAGCTTGGAAAGAAGTTTTTCAGGGCACAAGGTCTAGATCCATATCAAAGAAAGATGATATTGAAGATATTCGCCGGCTGAGAGCCTGGATGAAGGACATCGGTGACATGGCGGGCCGCGGATGGAATGGCTGGGGTTGGGGCTTTGGCAAAGATATTTGTGGTGAGTTCCATGTCAAATAGTGATACACCACTGGATAATTCCTTTTCCAGGATTTGCTACTTTCTTCTCCGTCTTTGAAGTCACTCGCCGTGTTGCTTTGCAAGCCAAAGATATATCGAAACGGCATGTTGCTCAATTGGACCATCAAGAATCTGGTGTACAGCGACAATTGCCTAATATGATACATGGCTTGATGCTTGTTAGTGGTGGCGTAAGTTATCTTTGTGTACTTACGACCTGGAATGACTGTTTCGTATCAGGTGCTTGCTGGTCTGGCATACGAAGCTGTCTGTCGGCCGTGGGACGTCGCACGTCGGATAGTTCAAGTTCAAAAAATCAGCGCTACCTCCCAATCTTCATTGAAGATGTTTCAGCTTATTATTCTGAAAGCCCGGGATGACGGAATTCAATCATTTTTTCGTCTTCATCATAGTCCTCATAACGGTTCTCCTATCCAATCGGGGTCCAGACAGAGGCTAATCGGCGTGCTCAGGACTCTTGGTCGCGTAGGTCCGTGGGGGTTCGGGTTTCTCGTATGGGAGACTTATGGGCCAGGTCTTTCTTGATACAGTCAAACTTCTCATAACCCATGGCCCCTCCGTAGAAGCCGAAAGTTATGGGTTATGGGTTTCAAGAGGAATCGTTGTAGGGTCATATCTAAGGCTTTATTTTGGTCAATTATAGTAAAATAGACTAATTCTACCATATAAACCGTATTTAGACATCTTATGAGGTAAAATACTGATTGATTGTTGTAGGACAGAGGGATTGGAACTCACCAATGTGTGTTTGGCGTCCAAAGCTTGCAAGAATTGTCTCTTACGTGCAAATGGATCATCCATGTCAGATACGTATTTGAGGATTGTCGAGGCTGCAGTGAGTGCTGTTGAGGAATGACTGGAACGTCTACGGTTGCCGGCACGACATATCGGATTTCCTTTTTGGGAATACCTCTACGTTATGCGCCAGAGCCACAACGCTCATGATCGGTATTTGCTATTCTTTATCTACAAACCTTAATTTTTCGTTACCTATCTAGGATACACACTATTCTCCCCTCAGTCGACTACATTCATTGAAGTGACTGAGGGTGAGCATTATCTATTACCTATTTATTGGAGCCACAACTTACGATACATCCTGTAGACTAAAAACTCTGTTTTACTCTATCGAAGTGACTGAGGACTAAAAACGCTGTTTTACTCTACAAGTGCTTCCTGGCAGGATGGTTTCTTATCCGAGTCAATCAATGCTTTGTCATCACCACTATTCTTCTCCCTCCCTTTTTGAGAAGCTCGATGACTGCTTCCTCATCAATTAAATTTGCTTCATGGTCTAGCCATGCTTTGTCAGCCTTGGGGATCTTTTCCTGCCTTGCAAGCTGTGCAAGGTCATCTTTGCATGTTTTTATCTCTGATTTATGTTGGGAAATGCCTGCTCTAACTGCTTATAGAGAATCCTTACTAGGCATGACAGAAAAAACAAATAAAAACAGTTTTTGGAATGCATAAATTATTGACAGACATCATATGATACAACAATTTATCTGTCTAGCTCAATAAAATCTGCTGATTGCCAACATATTTCAGGTGAATTATGGGTTATGGACCCCATCTGAGGCCATGGGTTATTGAGTATGGGGGGTTCACTGATTTTCCCTGCCAACCAAAGTGGGGAAAGGGTCAAAATCCATGGGTTATGGGTGTTATGGGTTATCAGAGCCATGGGTTACCAGAGGTTTGACTGTACATAGCTTTGTTTCTAGATTACATAAGGATTACATAATTGCCAAAAACCTGAGGATCGAAGTTCGACTGCAGCAAGTCTTTAAGAATTTAGAATGCCTCTCTGTACAAGGAAAGGTTGCGGAAAACAATTTGAGCAAGGCAGCACAGAAAGTTGTATCCACCACTCTGGTGCACCGGTAAGCTTTCCTATCATGGTACGATTATCTCTAATCTCGACGATCGCAGGTTTTTCATGAGGGCCTTAAGTCGTGGTCATGCTGCAACAGTATCAACAAACCAGTCCTGGATTTCGAGGAGTTTATGAGACTACCAGTATGTTTCTGATTACTACTCTTGGATTTAGGATGTGACTATAACTGTAGATGATGTTAGGGATGTACCGAAGCGGAATGCCATACAGATGAAACTTTGAAAGCTGAACCACCTAAGCCATCGCCCACTACAAGTCTTACGATGTCAGAATCTGGATCTGGAAAAGAAACCTACTCATCTGGAAGCCCGTCTGTGCCTGTTTCTGTACCACCTCAGCCACCTGTCGTCACACTTGCTGAGATAGAAGAAGACGATATAAGTGTGGCCATATCACCCGGGACAGCTTGTCGCCGCAACGGATGCAGCGTTACGTTTGTCAGTGATGCTGTGAATAGACAAGGAGATGGCGAAGGAACTGTATGCACTTACCACCCGGCTCCGGTATGTTTTCATAATCCATAGGCCCATGATCTAATGATGCTCACCCAAGCACAGCCGATCTTTAGAGAAGGAAGCAAGGTACGAACAGAAAATATCTTAGGTCATTTGGTTCTCAAAGGATCTGTCTTCGTCGAAGGGTTATCTCTGTTGTAAACGTAGAGTCCTAGAGTTTGACGAATTTCTTAAAATTGGCGGGTGTAAGGTTGGAAAACACCTTTTTTCTCCACTCAAGCCGGCTTCTGTCGTGAGCCTTCTTTTTCTTTGTCAACTGAAATAACTAGATGAAATGATAACTCATAGGCGGAAGAAGAAATGACCACTTGTCGCGTAGATCATTATCAAACAGTGAACGAAGTGCACGTCTCTATCTACGCAAAGAAGGCCGACAAAGAGCGCAGTATTGTAGAATTTGAAGAGACACAGGTACGAACATTGTCGTTATCTTCATGAGCGATATCTTCAAGTTTTTTCCCTCAGGTGAAATTTACTATATATCTTCCTGGGCCTAAAAAGTATTCTCGGACACTCGACCTGTTTGGACCAATTGATCCAGAACAATCTACTTATGAGGTCCTTGGAACTAAGGTACATACGGGTCTGTCATCCGTGTCCAAACATTCAACACTAGTCTAGGTCGAGCTTCATCTTCGAAAGCGTGACGGGCGAAGTTGGACACTCTTGGAAAAGACTGCCCAGAGTATAGGCAACATCAGTCTGACTTTTGGTGTTGGAGGCAGGACGGGGACAATCGGCGCCAAAGAGCTTGTCCTTGACGATGTTAATAAAGCTCGAGAGGCTCAATAAACTTGGTGTGGTGCGTATGCACTATCGAGGCACAAGATATCTTTGCATACGACAAGGGATAATAATTCTGCATTCAGAAGCAAGTTTCAATTAGATCATCAATACATTTGTAAGATTAGCAAAATCTATAGAGTACCTTCTAAGGCATCATTATAGCAAACCGGGCTTCTCTATCTTTTCGTACATTTGTATCATGTCTCCTTCTTGGAGGTCTCCGAAAGTCGGACCAAAGCAGAGACCGCACTCTGTGCCCTTACGTATCTCAGTCACATCCTTCTTCAGGATCCGCATTGTATCCAGTGAGCCTAGCAACAAGTAAGCACAAAATTTATTGTGTAAGACAAAGCCGCCCACCTTCATGTAAGGTAACACCATCTCGTACGAGCCGAGCAAATCTTGACTTTTCAATGATACCGTTCGTAACGCGACAGCCCGCTACCTTCTTAGTCTGTTTGGCTTTAAGCTTGATGTCGAAAATTTGCAGGATGATTGCTTCTCCGGTTACTCTTGTTTCGATGATAACGGGCAAAAGAGCGATGATTCTTTCTTTGGTGATCTCCATGATGCGGTAAATGATATCGGAAGAGATGATGGGAACGCCGTTTTGGGCCGCCAAAATTTCAATTGCCTTTGGTGTCTTGACGGAAAACCCCACGATAGTACCTATAATAGATGAGGGAAATCCGAAATAAAGTCTTACAAACTCTCACATACCACCAACTGCTTTAGCCATCATCACGTCTGACTCGGATATATCACCAACACCAGATGATACCACTCGAGTGATAGCTTCCTTGTTGCCTATTCCTTGTAGAGCGCCTTGAACAGCCTCTGCACTACCACTGACGTCTGCTTTGATGATGAGACGCAATTCTTTGGGGCCCTCCTCAACTCCAGGTGAGTCCTCATTCAGAGACTCTCCAAATTCTAACTCCAGTTCCTTTCTTTCACGCTCCTGTCGGCGAACCTTATTGATCGCTTCGACGTCGACTAATGTCGCCTCTACGTCAGCCTTGCGCTGGCGATTCACAAGAGCCTTTTTGATTTCTGCTTCAGTGCCCTGAAGTACCTCATCGCCTGCGTTTGGTACTGTTTTCCATCCGGACACAGTGACAGCCATCCCGGGGTATGCAGCTTTCACTGTGATACCTGTAGCATCATTCATGACCCTGACTTTTGCTGAACTCAAACCGCTGATGAGATGTGAGCCCGGTTTGAGGCACCCACGAGTGACCAGCACCGTGGCGACAGGGCTAAAAGGAATTTAATTAGTTTGAATTCGAGAAGCAATGAATGCTAATGGCACCTACCCAAGACCTTTCTGGACCTTTGATTCGAGAACGTAGCCTTGGACTGTCCCTTCCCTCTCTGCTCGTAAGTCTTGCATTTCGGCGATCGCTGATAAAGTTTCAACCAGAGTTGGCAATCCGAATCCAGTTAGACCTGAGACTTCTACAGAAGGTATTTCTCCACCAAACGCTTCTAGTTGTATGTTTTCTGCGAGCAGGGCCTTTTGTACAGCATCCTAGAGCAGTTAAGTTAGATGGGTAGCTTGATACTCAAAGATTTACTTACTACATCGACTCCTGGTTTATCGACCTTGTTGATGGCAACCACAACACCAATTTTTCCCTCATCCTTCTTAATTAGGCTGATGACTTCCTTAGTTTGAGGCATGATACCATCATCTGCAGCAACCACGAGGACGACGATGTCGGTCACTCGAGCACCGCGTGCCCGCATGGCAGAAAATGCTGCGTGGCCCGGAGTGTCAAGGAAAGTGATAGATTGCGGTCCATCTACACCGCTACTCGACGAAGGTACGACAACAGAGAAGGCACCTATATGTTGTGTAATCCCGCCAGCCTCACCTTTCGCAACTGAGGTTGAACGGAGTTTGTCGAGCAGAGTGGTTTTACCATGGTCGACGTGGCCCATGATTGTCACAACAGGTGGACGACTTGGAAAGGATGACGGATTTGAGGGCAGAGGGCTAAAGGGTAAAGGCTTCAACCACAAAACAACAGAAGATATTTGAAAGACTGACGGAGGGTATATATCAAAAGCAGCTTCATCGTTGACTATAGGGGTTCGTCCAAACTCCTCAGCCAGAAGAGCAGCATAATCAGCGGTTAGCACTACACAGAAAACAAGAAACAATTAATTGAGGACAAGATGGAACTGAACAACAACGAACCGTGATCATATTCAGCTTCTTGACTCATCCCAGATAATCTCATCTTCTGCTGCAATTGTTCTAGAGATACGTATTGTGAGTAATGATAAATTGAAGCTCAGAAGACAAGACGATTTTACCAAGTCGAACGCCTAGAAGTCGCGCAAGTGTACCGACAGAAACTGTTGAAGGTATGTAGACATCGACAGATACCTTCCTTTCAACTCTGACTGTTTTTTTGACTTTTTTAACTGGTTTCTGTACAGGGTCAAATTCAAATGATGAATCGCTTTGATGACTCCCTGTCAATAGTGTTCCACGTTCCTTAAACGCCGTTCGAGTCGTTCTTTCTGGGCGATTATAACGGCGGTCATTTTGCCTTTCCCTTACTTTCGCTCGCGATGTTTGGTCTTGGCTGAAGTCATTCTCGATGAAATCATTTGATAGAGGTGGTTCATCAGGCGGCTGATCTTTCCGCTCACGTACAGAGCTGCTGTGCAAGCTAAGCTGTTCTACAGCTTGTGCAGAAGACGATTGATGTGAGGGTTTCTGGTCAAGCTTGCGATTTTGATGGAAAGGGGGGCTACGAGATGGCAAGCTTTCCTGAGGGTTTGGTCTGATACGGGATGGCAAGCTTTCTTGAGTTTTAGGTCTGATTCGAGATAGTAAGCTTTCTTGAGGTCTAGGTCTGATATGGGGTGCTGAATCGTCTCGTAATGTCACATCCAGATGAGGAGCAAGACCACGAGAGAATTTCGCATTATCCTGTGAAGAGGCGTCAGGCAGAGATGGTTGACTGACACCTTGTGCGGTTGACGGTGCGGCACGGGTCCACTTTCTTGGAAGAGTGCGTGCTGACGGTAAAGAGGACGAACCAGAGGGCGGTTGTGGGAGTGGATGACGCTCCGTTGCATTTATGGCCGACTGAGATGGTAGACGACGAGCCCACTTGTTCATGCTTGCTTGGAGAGTGGTTGTTGACGAAGTGTCCGAACATAAAGATGGGGGGGAAAAGTTTTGCCCAGCATTGCGAGAGTCCGAGACCCTGGAAGAACCTGGTGCGTTAGAACTAGAGACACCCCATTGATCAAAATTTGTTCTCTCGGAAGGGTTGTCTTCAAGGGTTCTGGGCTGAACAGAAATGAATTGAACTGCAAAAAATAGATATCACAACACACCTTTACCCTTGCGGAGGTTGCAGCCGAACGCGACGACGTGCGCGATGTGTGGATGACGCGGAAGATTTTGCAACGTCGCTGCATAACCGCTGCAATTGCAATTTCTCCGTCCATCTTTTCTAAAATTCCGATGGTCAGGTGACTTGCGTCTGATGGGTTTCTTCGTTTTATCTCGAACCAACGTACATATGCGCTTTCGTTTAGTCAAATAGGCGTTTCTAAGACACATGTCATCATCCGCTTCCCAAAACTATCACGAAATTCTTCAATCCCTCACGAAGAAATAGCTATATTCGTCGGTCGTGAGCAACCCAATAGATACCACTGCTTGTCTTGTTTACAATGACACGTTTCTTCACAATCCTACCTATAGGCTCGTTAGGTACATTGCGGAGGAACTAAAAGGACTTTTCGGTGCAATGGATGGTCAAGTGTTTACGCGTTTATGATTCACAGTCCATTTACCTATGTATTCACGAACATCTCAAATCTCCTTAGACTCGAAGGCCATTTGCATGTATTAATTCTAGAATACATGTTCAACGCTTCAAAGAATTCTCATCCTCGACGGCGGCGCTATGACCTCCTCTTTCGATCTGTGTCTACCTCTTTACGCGTTCAACATACAAACGAAATGCAGCAAGGATCATCGTCGAATACTTTCTCCGGCGTCGGAACTGCAGCCCGAGCCAGAAACCACTAATTTTTACGCAGTTTGCCAAAGTCGACATGGGTTTCTCATCCTGGTACTTTAGACTTTTAGATAGGCAGGGCGATAAAATAGCCTACATCGCCCGGGTTTTCCGAAGTTTTGGCCGCGAGGTTGACCAATTCTCAGTAGATCATGGTCTGTATCTCGCAACTTCTGGAGACTTTTACAGATAGGTCTGTTGATATGGCCTTTGCAAAATATGCATCTGACCTGCTTAAGCCAATACTCTGTTACATTTGGCCCCGATCAGAGGGGAAAAAGTGACATTAAGTCGAGTGTTTTATGAAATCCTACAATCGATGAGAGGGCCGTGTGTTCATGAATTCGTATGTATCGTTTTGACGTATGCACATTCTGGCTGGACTACATCACCCTTGCGCTCGCTGGTACGCGTTACGGCTGAGCTGTTCCCCAAGCATCCCACATTGATAATGTTACTTAGTCAACATGGACTTTGAATACTTTTCGCACAGGTCTGGAAGATGCGAATTACGCCAGATTACTACCATATTGAAGTGTCATAAGTGTAGAGTACATAGTGTGACTAGATGGATTCAACGGAACATCACGCGACAAGACGCGTCTCGAACTGAGCTGTGTGACTTAAATGTATGTTCTGCCGCCGCAACTCGCAAACGGCGCTCGCTCTTATGCTGAGCTCTATTCTGAAATACTTACCACATATCGCTCTTCTCCTCTCACTTCTGCCTCATCCGTAACTATCCTTGTCTCCACTGACGTTGATGCCCTCTGTGCTGCACGAATGCTCAGTACTCTGCTGCATCAGGACGATATCATACATCGGATTATTCCTACTCCTGGATACGATGAGCTTATCGCAGCTTGCGAAGACGCGTTGAAAAATAATGAGGTGCGTATATTTGTGATAATCAATTTAGCTACTCTTTCATGAGGTCTTTAGCTTCGTACTCTCATCATGCTCAATGTAGGCGGCCTTCTGGATCTTGCAGCTCGCGATTGGCTTGGAAACGCGGGATCCAGGCTGAAAACACACGTCATCGACTCCATACGACCGATTAACCTTGCAAATTACTATGAGGCGCTAAATGTCTTCGTATGGGACGACGGGAGCGTAGAAAAAGCCCATGAAGTCCGGAAAAGCTTTGACATTACATTCGTAAGTTTCCGGATATGTTGCTTGACCTGCTGACTCCCCGCACTTCTGATAGACAGCTCCTGAGTTTGAGTCTGATTCCGAGGACGACTCTGACATCGGTTCTGACGATGACGACGAAGTGCAGGAAGACGACGAGGACAGTGAAAATATCTATAGGGATAAAGATATAACTTCTGGAAAACGACGGTCAATGATTAATGACGACAAACCCAGCAAAAGGCGGCGTACAAGTCGCGATGTATGTCTACTTCACTGCAAGTTTTATTCTTCTAATATGTTTCGTAGAGCTCAGGTAGAATTACTCGCGAGGAATATCAGAAGCATGAAAACATCATACAAGCCTATTACAAGGGTGGCACGACCCATGGTCAAAGTGCTGCCGTTGCGATATACATTCTAGCGACCGTTCTTGAGCGGGTCGATAATGATCTTCTTTGGTCAGTCCATCTCTGTCTTTTTACCCTTTTTGTTAATCTCATGAGCCATGTAGGTTGGCTATCATGGGACTCACGTATCAATATACTACATCCCGTATTTCCAGAGCATATTATGACACACAACAGGCTATATATGATGACGAAGTTTCCAGGCTCAATCCTCTGCCTGCAGATGCTGCTCTTACATCTCTCAACCCAGATGATTCAAGCGTTAGAGCTTCAGAGGAACTTCGATTTATGCTCTTTCGACACTGGACACTTTATGATGCAATGTTTCATTCTAGTTATATCGCGAGTAAATTAGGAATATGGAAGGAGCGTGGCCGTAAGCGTTTGACGGGACTGCTAGCTAAGATAGGGCAAGTTCCTTTCAATTGTTTTGCCCTTGTATGTCTTCGTGACTGTTCTCCTCAGGTTTTCAATAGGACAAACTCAGCAGCCTTATGCCCATATGGACATGGACCTCAAAAGAGTTCTTGTTCAGAAGCTCAACGACATCGCTCCTGAATATGGTCTTGTCGAGTTGTCGTACCCTTCTTTTATGCGGTGTTTTGGGTTTCGAAGCCAACCCCTCTCTGCTGCTGACGCTGTAGAAGGCATAAGTGCTTTGTTAGATGCCGCAGGTGGGGTGAGGATTGACGTAGAGATTGAAGGTGCACGCAATGGAGGGGAATGGTTCGGTGGCGGTAGAGCCTGGGAAGCGAACGCAAATCGAAATTCTGGAGAAAAGAAAAAAGAGAACGAAAGAGTAGAGCAACAGACACCTGTGACAGATGGAGGGCAATCGAGCGCGGCTAAAGCGTTGCACATTGCAAACAGAGAGGAACTAGAATTAGAACGAAGCAGTTGGTGGGTCCGGAACTTTTGGACAGCTTATGATGCCCTCAATGAGTAAGCAAACTTGTATCTCAAGCTTGGCTTTGAAAGCGGAATAACCATTGAATCAGCATAGGAGTATTACGCGAGGCCCTCAAACTTTCAATGGCGCTTCACCGAGCTATAATCCGCCAGGGAACGTCGATCATTGATAAACAAGATATCAAGACGATGGCGGGCTATCGTGTTGTCGTATTGTCTCAAGGCCCCGACCTCGCCCTTTTCGCTCATCCTAGTGTTTTAATGAGGCTCGCATTATGGCTTGTTGATGCATTGCGTGACCATATACCTGCTGTGACTAACGGCCAGAAGGCGAAGCGGAAAAGTTTACCTTTTGTTGTCGCTTGTCTAAATGAAGTGACGCAAACATACATGGTCGTTGGTTTCACTGCTGCCTTTGAGTTCGGTGATGTGCGGAAGAAGTAGGTGCAATTCCATGAAAAACTTATCCATTGTCGTCGCTGACTTCGTTTACAGTGAATTCACCCGTACTTTCGTGAGTGCTAGAAAGTTGTGTCGTGCAGAACTTCGACATACATCCTTTGATGCAACTGTGGTTGAGCTACCTCAGAAAGACTTGAGGATATTTCTTGATGCTCTGTGTGAAGGACCCCATGAAGATATGTGATATACAAAGGTAGCATTTAAGGTTACGTTGGATGTGTTTTCATTTGTACTTTTATGATTATAATCTAATGTCCCGAGTAAGAAATGAGTAGAAAGATCAATGACTAGTCAAGCTTCTTCAAGTAGATGTGTAACATAGATTTTCCGAAGGCATTGAGGAGGATCTCAATACGTTTGGATTGAATCAAATTTGCCCTTGCGCAAAGTCCAAGTGCATCACGAATCTCCTCATCTTTCCAGTTGGCTATGTATGTGAGACGTCTCAGTAAGTCAAAGGCTGGCTGGAGATATGGTAGTTGCCACACAAGCTTGCATGACATCATCCGATTCATCTGTGGCGCACAAAGGTTGTAGTTCCTCCACGAAGTCCACAAGGATTATCCTGGTTGATTGACGAGACTATGACTTCTGGATAGTCATGTCCTACCCCAGTGTCAGTAGAAAACGCAATGTACTGAAGGCTCAATAGAGTCAAGAATTTGAACGACAGCTGACAGAAAATCTAACTGCAACTAAAAATAAGTAATGTTTTGGCCGAAGCGATCAAGGTTGGGCCAAATATCAAAATTTGGGACCTGCCTATCGATTTGAAAACGGTTGGAAGAAGCTCTCGCATCAGCACGTATATTTCCTAAAACTTTTTAGAGAGTTGATCGAATGCTGAGCGCTGAATGTTGAATGTTGCACTCTAAAAGACCCTCTGTGTGTGTTCTGCAAATGCGAGGATTGACGAGAAGATAATAATATAGTTACTATGTTACTATATTTGTTATCTACCTACGCTATATAACAGGGATAGCTATGGTCGCAACGGTAAGGAAGCGCCACGGTAGACTACATACAGTAAACTGGTCGCTCGGAGTTGGGACTATGATAAGCTTGAAGCGCGTGGTTCCCCATTTGGAATAGCTCATTCACACGAGATGTATGTATAGTGGTTCCCAAGCAACGCCCGTCCCTCTTGACCCTTGATTTCGGTGCTTATATACTCAGATTCGCAGAAGTGGCGAAGCTGAGTCCATGTCGCAGAGACCTGCAAAAACAGAACACCGTCCAACAAGTTCACCGCTTTGTGAGTCTTCCCATACTCAACTTGAGGTCCACCCTTGAGACAAGTGTATCATGGGGGTAGCTCGTGATTTCTTCTTGATTATAACTCTATGTTTTGTTTTGGCGTGTTTTTTGGTGGTCATCTGCCGATCGTTAGTAGTAAAATCGCTCGCCGGCAGCCGACTTTTAGATGATGAAATGGATTAAGGATCAATGGATAACTGTGTGTTTGAATTTCAGTCCTCCGAACACACCTACTCATATTGTCGCCATCTAGCCTCGACAAAAGGTTCTTACGCCAATGCTGCAAGATCGCACCCTCAATTTCCAATTCCTGATAGGAATCCCGAGGTCAGGCTTGCAGCTACTTACTTGCGCAGCAGCTGTCAGAACTTGCTAAGATTGTATGATCACCGTCATGTTGTTGAAATTCCGTCTCCTCTTCTTGTCCCATACGCGTCTACCTTTTACATAGGTGCTCGCACATCTCCACATGTGTAGGGGTATCATACTTTCACCGCATACACAGACATCTGCGTTCCTACGTGTAGATAGTCTGTCTCTCTAGCCAATCTAGCCAAGAAGGTCTGAGAACCGAGGTGACTGAGTACCGTCAAACGCGATCATATTTAAGTACATAACGACATGAAAAAAATATTATGTTGGACTCCAGACGGTTAAAGTTGAAGCAAACCCATCCATATTTTTGTCCTGGTTCACAATTCCGGCTTCATCTACACTGAGTTGGAAGGTCGTAGCTACTGTCGAAAGGCTATAAATCGATATCGACGATGAAGAATCAACGTCAAGAATCTGAGATTGACAGGTCGCCGAAGGTAAGCAAGCTTGATCGTAGTCCTGTGATTGTGAATAAGCGTCTATAACATCACGAGGGAACCTGAAAGCATGCCGAAAAGAAACTATAAAGCCCGGCTCCTACATATTATCATTGGTTAGCCATCCTGGAACACACAATCCTGAATTACCAAAGACTATTATATCCGTTGAGGTCACCACCTTGAGACCCCAGGCGCTGGTGAGGCTACTTGTGAAAGCTGGATCCTTGAAAGAAGAATTGACTGAGAAGGGGGAAGGAGGGGCTGGGTTGGGCTGGAAATATGGCTAGAATTACGAAAGCAAGTCCATAGAGATTTAACGGGTGAGTTCCAAGCAACTGCTTACCGATTCAGTCTGTATAAGGCCCATGTAATGGTTTTTCGCATTGACAAGGCTATACTGATATAACACATGATGTTCAGCTTCGATTGAAGAATTTGTTTGATTAGTCGTAGATATCTCCCGACTTAAAGTGTACGTACAGGCTAAAATGAACATGTGAGTAAAACATAGACATCACGAATGCATCCAACACGCCCACCTGTGCCAACTAACCATACAGGGCCAGCAGATTCAGAAAGTATACCGCGTCCTGAATATAGAGAAATTTGCCCATCGCCATCAAGATCATGATCAGCAAGCCAGACCCAAGTTCCCTGTCAGTTCCCAGATAATCTGAGAAAAGAATATTGTCAATGAAGTGATCACACACCTCAAGATATGCCGACGACGCAGGAGTGAGATGAAGGGCAAGGAAAGCCGCAAAACAGTTTGTAGTACCTCCAGAACCACTACTCGGGCACTGACGATCCTCAAGATTAGTTCCGGCAGCTATGAGAATATTTGAGTATTTTTTAAAAAAGATTAGCTATCAGGTATTGCTCAGGTACTTACCACCTCCGAGCCTGCTCATAATCAATGTCAATGTTTTTGGCAGCACGAAATAAAATGCTATAACCTGATATGTGAATCCCACATGCCGGCACCACCATTTTGTCCTGAGGGTTGCCGTACGTTCCACTCGAGCACGATCGCACCCGGAGCTGCAAAGATGATGAGTAGCAAGGAGGGTTGCATGCGTTGTGTGCATACTAGGGCCAACAGTGGTGAAAACAATGTCCGAAATTTCGAGAATCCCTTCTGAGTTTGTGTCGCCCGCTCTGACTACGGCCTGAGGATTGGCTTGGTCCTGGAATGCTGAACCAGATCCTGCGATGACCGACCATGCTTCTCCTACAATCTGAGTACCTGCAGGGATAGTGAGAGTCGACGTCACGATGTAGGCTCCAGCATCAAAGAAGATGATTTTGCATCCAGCATACTTGGTCCCGTAGTCAGGATCGATCGAAAATCAATGTTTTGAGACGCACTTTCGCGAAAATTGCCTTGAGGGCAGCAGTATCATCAGTCTTGCCATCACCTTTGGCACCGTTGTCTTTGACGCTGACAAATTGCGATAGAGCATAAGAAGCATATTGAGGATGTGTCTTTCCGAAGATGTTTCCAGCACTGTCGAGTAGAACTGACGGCTTGTTTGCGGCGTGGACGTTGCCCTGAGTAAACGTCGGTGTAGAAGAGGTTCCATGGTAGATATTTCCTTGACCCCACGAAGATATCGTAGTTGTCCCGCCAGCAAGGACGACGGCGCCACCTACTACGCCGACGGCTGTAGGGACATCAGTAAGCTTAGCGTTGTTGAGTATTATTGATCCTCCAAGTTTCCCGTTGCTGGCTTGAGAAGTACGAACAAAAATTGGTGTGTTGACCACAGTTGCGTCAATGATAGCTTGTGCACCAGTGCTCTGGAATGCGTGTCAAAGTACGCTCACCAGGAATGGACTGTGAATACCTGTGTTGCTTGGGTCGTGCCACCTGTGGTTAGATCAAATCCAACCTGGGAAAGTGTAAAGAAAACACAATGTATCAGGGCAGATCATGACAAACCTGGCAGTTGTTGATGCGGACACCCTGGAAAGTCCAGCCTTCGAATGACCAATATTATCGTTGTCGCAAATGAACACAATGCACCAACTCACCCCAGTTCCAAAGACTAAATATGCCAGTGTTGGCATTATTGACCGTGATATTCCGGACCGTGAATCTGCACCTTGAATTAAGGAAAGGAAAAAATATAAGTGTCGATCACGTACTGTTGGTTTCCAACCCACATGCCAAATTTTCCTTATAACGACAGTGAGACTGAAATAGCAATGGAGTGCTATCCTTGATAGCTTACCACCATTGAAAACCAAATCTCCCATAAAACCTCCACTGGAATCAGTCAGTAATGGTTCTATCAATGTACAAGTGTGCATTTTCCCCTGACCTTCCATTTTCCATCCAGATACCTGAGGATAGTGAGAATTGAGTGAGACGTTCGTAACATCAATGTTTCTACTAACCTTGGTGAGCCGTATCTGCTGCTGTTGACATCTGAAATACAATGTTCATGAGGGATGTAGCTTGTGAAACTTGCCAGTGGATCCCCGTCCCTTGAGAATCTGTCGCGGGCACACTTGCAATTCATGTTGGTCAGGGCCTATCAAAGAGAGCATGAGATACATACTTTCTGACGTCAATCACGAAATTTCTCACGGACCGGAAACTAATGGCCAACTGACAATGAGGACAGTGAAGGCATGAGGAATCATACATGACGTACAAATTATTCTGGTTCGTATAGAATTGTGCGCCACCGCCTCCGGGAATGTAGGGATCGGCATCTGGTAAAGAGCTTAATCAACACTAGATTAGGTCATTATTGGAGGACAGCAGACCTATGACTGCCATGCCGCTGAAAGATGCTGACGCAAGCAAAGTGGGAGGGTCTTTGGCATCACCGACGAGCTGTGTATAATAGTACGCAATGATCGGAGATGAAACGAGGTATGTGCTGTGGCGTTAAATTTAGGTGACAATGAAGTCCAATGAAGTCTTTCATCAGGATTTCTCACCCCTTTGGGAAGTACACGAGAGCCGGTGTGATTCTACGATTGAAATGTACAGAAGGAGCGTCAAACGTTGGCACAATATAATACTTACGTTGATGAAGGACAGGAGCCTCCTCCACAACGATTACCTGAAGCTATTGCCGAACTGAAAGGGGATGAATCCTATCGTTTATGTCAAATGATGAAGAAGATACTTGATTGCGGCTGTATCATCCGTCACGCCATCGCCCTTGGCACCGAAATCCTAACAGCAGTTGGTGTGATGAGCTCTTTAATCATTTATCCAAGTGACACGACATGATTACCTTGACATTCCTAAATACCTGGTATCCGCTCGGGTTCGGATTGTACGCGGCAATTCCTTGATGTTTAATGGTCTCAAGCCAGTATGGATCTCCGGGAGCCGCAGAACCTGGTCCTAAAGGGCTCGAGCATGATGTTCCAAGGCCACGAACAGTTGAGATGGCAGTGTAAAACACGCCCAAAACAATGAGAGTGGCGTGGAAGTGCATGAAGGATCGTGCGACTGGCAGAATGGACGAAGGCGAGTAATCATGGCGGCTTTTTATAGAAGAATACTGCTGCTACCGATTATGACCTAGCACCACGGGACCGCTGGCCACAATGACACCTGAAAAATCTTTAACTTTCAAAACCCATCACATAGTTCCCGCGTGACGTATTTCTCCTTGTGATAGATACACTTGGAAGAACTGTGCGGCAGAGCTGTCAATGACGAACCCACGGAGTAATGCATGACTCTGATCAGCTGTGTGTTAGGGTGTCGACCTATGAGGCTGAGTAGACCAGGTTTGGTCGATATCCGGGTGCTCTAGACAAAAGAGATCATCTGACCATTGTCGGACAGCAAGTGCAGCTAGTTTTGTTCCCTATCTCAGGAGAAGTTTCTATAATTCACAAGGAACCATACGGAGACCAGATTCGATTCCCTCATGGTGAATGGCACAGGTGTGCGGTACCGCATGGGTCGAACGATGTGAGCAAAATTCTTCCGAATTCAACATGCTCTTTCCAAGTTCGAGGTGTCAGGAAGGTGCAGTATCCTAAAGGAATTCATCCAAGGGAATAGGTGAGATAAGCCTGTGGAAGCCAGTTTAGTGGTTGTCGGGGACGCCAGCTAGTGGTAAGTGATAATATACATTACAAAACAGGTTTTGAATGAGGTCATCGGGTCGATCAGGCGGAATTTGCCTTCGCAATCTTTTCGTCTTAACCTCGTCATGTCAGTAGCACAGGTCAGTTGATATCTATCCTGTCCGTCACGATACATTTCATATGTTTCAGGATAAGGCGTCCCCAGCAAAAGAGCAATCGGAGGAAGGGCGGTTTACCCGAGGAGATGCAGTGAGACCAAATACTGCTTCATGTCGACTTGTACTCAACCGTGTCTTTGGAACAGGCCCAGTTAGCTGTGATGAGCACAGATTCCGAAATGAAAGACAACAATGTAAATCAAACACAATTTCTGGATAGAGACTTTGAAGGAGGCTTCGGAGGGCAAGAAGACCTGGAAGATAGATACGCCACGACTAGTGGAGAGCATTAAACAGGGTATTTCTGCCAAGCCATTCAGGTGCTGCGCGTTTGTGTGTCATTCACGGTTGCTATATGTAATTTGTACGCAAGAAATTTATGTTTTCTCTGTAACCCTGGGAATGATGGTTACTAGTTTCAACGCGTATTGAGTATTCAATTGCCACTAAGCAAGGTTATTGCAGCGATTGAAGAAAGTACCTGGAAAATCTGTGCATGATATTGCACTAATAATTGCACTTTGTCATGCGTAAAATAACAACATGGGTTGTGATGATAAAGTGCATGCGTTATATATATAACAAGGAGTCCCGGACGTCCGCAGTCAAAAGGATAGATCTGATTTGATAGTGAATGTGGCAGTCAAAGGTCCAAAATCCAATGTACATGTAAAGTACCGATATCTTACTCTTAAGATGGTGTGGGTATTACGAAGATGGTGCTGGTGTAATGAGTGGTTCAGAAAGTTCAACAGACCGTCGTTGAGCAGCAGAAGAGCACAGAGGGGAAGGCGGGGCGGCATCCGGACCGATCCAGGGGTCTAGGTAACTACACGTAGGTATAGGGACAAACATCCCCTCAGTGTCGGCAGAATTAGCCCATCCACTCCCAGCGTCGATGGTAGCAGTAGTCTGGGAAGTTTGAGTGAAAGATGGGACAGGAAGGGTGACCACTGTGCCAGTTGGGGTATAAGCCGGAAGGGAGGCAACAGGACCACCAGTGCTGAGAGTCGCGGGTGGCCAAGCCAAAGCTGATGTCACGCTCGGAGGGATGTTACCGGCACCCGCCCCTCCAGTTTGCCAAGCCGCGAAGGGAGGAGACCAAGGATTTGTATTTCCGCAAAAGCCTATTGCAGACCGAGGATCCTTCGGCATCCAATCGTTTTCGAGTCCGAGTTGGTATGACCAATGAGGGGTTTCAACTTTGCCAGTTACACTGGAATTGCCTATTTTCCACGTCCAGAAGAAATAATCCTGATTTGGCAGATACATCAGTTACTAATGAGACAACAGCGATGGAGACCTTGACCTGAAGAGCATCCATACTCGCCATCGCAAAATTCTTGATTGCAGACTTCGTAGGAGCATCCCAATTCTGCCAGTCCGTCCAACTCGAACAACTACCAACACTGTTGCCTGAACCAGGATACGTCCCCTCGTATCTTGTACCAAGATTGACGCCATTGAGCCAAAGTCCACAATCTGTAACAGCATTGCTGAATTCTCCAGCCGTGGTCAGACCAAAGTTGGCCGATGAGGAGTTAACAAGGCCGCCCCATGTTGTACATGGCGTATTCCTATACGACGACATAGGAGCTGCAGATTGACCGCCGAAACAGATATATGGGTGGGTGTCGATGCTCATGCGATCTGCATTGGGGAAGACACCGGCCCACTGACTACGCGGAATGAACCCATCATGGAAAGAAATGAAGGGTCCATGGTTTTCGCCAATGCCTCCTGCTCTGCGAACGATATCATAGGCTTCCATGTAGCTGTCAATATAAGCAATAAATCAATACAAGAAAGTCATTTGGGTGCAACCACTGACAATCGCGCTAGGGCATCTTGACCGACGGTGGGACCTTGTGGTTCATTGAGAATTCCAAACATTGTGACAACACTGCTGTATTGAGGCTGGGAAATAAACTCTGCAAGAATACGGATGTAATCAAGTGTGCGTTGAGCGTTTGCGTAACCCATTGGACCATTCAAAAAGTTGATTGTTCCTAAACGTCCTGAATGGTTCCATCCATTTTGACTTCCAGGTACGGAATGCAAATCGAGGTTGATACGGATACCGTACTTCCTTGCCCACTTGATGGCTTTCAAGAAATATCTACGTTATCCGAGTCAAAAGGTCATTTGGGTGATTTCATGATTGCTGAGACTTACGTCCACGACGTCTTTTCCAGAAACGGTTCACCATCGCGTACCTCGATCGCCCAATATCCGAGCGGTATCCGCACGTAATTTAAGCCAGCACCTGCAATTTCAGCGAAGTCTTTTTCTGTCTGAAAGAGGTCGAAACATGAAAAAGGAATCATTTGTGATATGTGTAACTGTTCGTACAATGAATGTTTTGTAATGGTTCTCCAATTGGCTGATCCCTCCGTTGGCAGTGTCACTTCTCATGGCTTCACTCAGAGTCCATTCGTCCACAGCTGGTTGTGTATTTGACAAGTATGGTTCAAAAAGAGCAGGTGTTCTGTTCAAAAGAGATCAATAAGGGACTGGGTCACGATGCGATGCAACTTGCATGAACTAAGTAGGGGTCAGCAACACATGATATCAACGAGGGCGAAGCTTCTTACAGGTTCTGTATTCAGCCATCCACCGAGATTGACTCTGTTCGTGACAAGTGAGCAAAAGCGTGATTCGCATTGTACTCGATAAATATTTACCCGCGTATTTTGTCGATTCCATACCGAAAGGTTTCATTCAAAGCTGGGGACCAGGACTGAGCTCTGGCACCGTTGTTGAATGGGTCGTTTTCATCCCAGTACCAATAACCATTAAAGGGATTGCGGTAGGTGAAAGTAGTCCCATCGTCCAGCGTTACCTTGCTCCCATCACCCCCTGTGACAACAGCAGCCACTTTCGGCGTCCCGGTGGTAGTGGCGGATGGCTTGGCGGTAGGGTCCGATGTATCAGGATTGGAAACTTTGCTACTTTTAGGTTTGATAATGGCGAAATAGACGGGGATCACGATTGCAAGGATGATGAGGAGTAGGGCGGCAAGGACGGCTAGAATGATAATGTTGCGTTTCGATTTCGCACGGGGAGGAGCATAAACCCCGCGTTTTTCTTCCATAAACCGACCCTGTGACGGTCCCATAGGAGACGTAGGAAGATTACCAAACGACCCAGTGGGATCGTCTCTATAGCCACCGTAGGAGCCATGGCTGAGTGGAGTGGCACCGAGGGTGTCATTAAGTGCATAAACAGATCCGTTATCTTCAGAGTGGTTGGTATTGTGTGTAGAGGCATAGGAATTGCGGATGTGGTTAGCGCCAGAGTCGTCGTAGAGGGCAGCGCCGAGAAAGCGTGGTTGACCGGCACTGAGCGGAAAACTCGCGGAATCAACGCCAAGATCGGTTGGATTGAATTGGGGGGTGTGAAAAGAGGCGGAGGATGGGGAGGGAGGGGCGTTGTAGAGATGATTTGAAGGGTGATCATCGCTGGTCAAGGGCAGAGGGTCATAGTTGACATTCTGGACGTTGGAGGCCATGTCGGACAAGACGGACGTGTGAAGGAAGGACAAAAAGACAAACACGCGGACAAAGACCGTATAAACACAACAGTAGCGGCGCCCACGCTGGGGCTGGCGCTCTTTCTGTCAGTTGGAGACGGCAGACGTGTCAAATGGTGACAATCTGGGAAAAGGAGAAATCTGATTATTTGTAGCTTATGTACGTATGTAATACTAATAATATTTTCCGAGAGTCCGAGACCTTCCTATTTCAGGCACCCACGGCCAATGTTCACCTGACCCCACTATGATGCGTTTGAGAAACCTTGTTGTGCTTGTTGCTGTCGTTTATTCTTGTCAGCTAGCATGCGACGGAATCGGATATTCATTCTTACCTGCGTCAGCCGAAGAGCAGTCTGCAGCTGTTCCGTAGTATACCCTTGGACACTCGAAAGGTTCGGCAGATAGTATGTCCCGCGTGATCCCGCGTTCCCAGGCACTTGGGTTTGTGCTTGAGCAGAGGGCGGTCGAGGCGAACTAACCGCGGAGGTTGCCGCGGAGTTGTGGGGGGGCGAAACAGATAATGCAACGTCTCGGTTCATATATGATGGTGGCGACAAGTGAGGGTTCGTTCCAGAAACATTGCCGACGCCGTTCGTCTGAATCTGGCTTTGCGCATGGGCTAAAACCTGCTGTTGCTGCTGCTGCGCTGCCCGTGCTTGAGCCTGAAGAAGCTGCTGCTGCTGTTGTGTGAATCGGCCGGTTTGCATGGATGGTGTACTAGTCCTTTGTTGCTGTGAAATGTTTACTTGGTTCCGGATTTGTGGAACCACCTGTGCAGGCATGCTCGTTCCAGGCGGTCTTTGCATTACTGACGCATTCTGTGGCTGCAACTGTGGTTGAGGTGTTTGTTGCGGCATCGCCTGCGGTATTTTAATATCAGATTTGTATGGAACACCATTTATGAAGAATGTTTACCGGAGGTCCCTGCCCGTTCGTTATCCTGTTGAGCACAGTATTCCGAGCAAGTTCTTCTTGTTTCTTGCGAACTTGTAGTTCTTGAAGCGCCAGGGCCTCTTTCTCAGCTTTGGCGCGACTGAGTTCTGCAGGCGTTCGCTTCGGAAGTTTACTGTACTGCGCGTGTGTTTCATGAACGCTTGAAGTCTTTCGTTGTGCTATTGCCAGAAGGGTAAAGACCATGAGATCAAACTCATAGACAGTAGGTAAGGCAGCTCACATTGAGCTTTTTGTAAAGCCTCGGCACGTTTCTTGCCTGCCTTTCGAATAGTCTCCAAGACCAGGGCATGTCGCCGTTTCTTACGCGGCTCACTCCCTGCGGGCACTCCGCTTGGAGAGACACTTGAGATGCTTGCACTCGCAAGTCGTTTGACACCGCGAGTTGTCATTTGAGTCGAGGTCGGGGGTGGTGTGGCATCGACTGTAGGAGGTGCTTCAAGCGCTCGCCGATTCTCCGGTCCCCATTTCTCTCGCCACCGATCCAAGCAGTCGCGAGGCGTTCGTTTGTCAGTCGGAACAGTCAAACGAGAAGCATTAAAGCATTCTGAGATCAGTGCCCAGTTATTAGGATATCGGTCACAAAGAGATCTCAAGAGGGAGTCCTCAACGTTACTCCAAAGATGATCATTACGTTTCCGAATTTCCTTGTCTTTCATGAGAGCAGTCTGTAACTGGAGAGCGATCAATGATGGCCCATTACTGGATCGACAATCAAACAGATCTGGTCGACAGAATAAGCAAAAGACTTTTATTTTCAAAAGGACTGGATTACCGCTACAACTGTCATCGATCTTTGCAGTAACATCAGACTCGGGCACAATAGCACTGTCATCTAAAGGCAGCCATTGACCTCCCTTCCAGTTCTTTGATGGACGAAGCGGTCCAATGAGAGTGGGTTTGGACGTCATGAAATCTCCGGTGGGATAAAGCCTTGTATACATTATATCATCGGTTCTTTTGTAGGGGTCGTCACGCTCGATTTTCCGTTCAGGCCGTTTCCTGCCGTCAGCGGTTTGCACGACCGGTGTCCAATCAAAGTCTAGAACGTGAAGGTCGGGAAAGATTGATTCTAGTCCAGGAGGCGGGGGCATGATTTCGTTCAAGGTTTTCAAAGGTGCATTTAACTTAGTTAAATCAAAATCCTCCAGGTCAAGGAAAAGTTTATCGTTGTCTGAGTATGCAATCACTTCGCGGAGGCGCGCATATTTATTATTCTTTCCCGTTTTCAGGGTTCCAGAGGAACTGTCGACGTCACCTCCATTGGAGGATGGAGTAGGTTGAGATGCCAGTACAGGATCGTTGGATGTC
>QLOM01007956.1:0-12006 GCA_003313785.1 Termitomyces sp. MG148
TTGCAGGCCGTCGGGGTACTCGGCCTGCTCGACCAATGCGCGGAACGAGTCGATGTACTTGTCCAGTGAGCGCTTCCCTTGGCCGTACTGCTCCCTATCCCTCAGGATCAGTGCGGTGCTTTTGGCGGGGTTCTGGAGAAAGAACTCGTCCCGGAACTCTTGTTCGAACTCGGCCCAGTCCGTAAAGCTCACGACGCCTCCGGGGCGTCGGAAAACCCTCAGCGCGTAGGTGGCCGCTCGTCCCAACTTCATGTAGGACAAGACCCATGCAATTTTCAGCTCGTCAGATATGAAATCGTCGCCACAGAGCTGGAGATAGGTGGCGCATGACTGGAGGAAGCGTTCCCCGGACACGCGGTCGCCGTTGTAAACGTCCGGGGTTGCCGGGCGCGGGATGTTGGAGCGCTCCCGTGCCGGGATGGGGGATTGCACAGTACGTGGGCGTTGCACTGGCGGAGTAGGCGGCGGGGGGTTAGGTGCCGCCGGGGCAAGGCGTTCAAGGAGGGTACGGAGAGAGTCGGAGATGGTGTCGGTGGTTTGTCGGAGGTGGGTGAGTTTGGCGGAGTGCTGGGTAAGGGAGGCTTGGGTGAGTTGCACCTGCGTTTCTAGGTGGAGCAGGCGGGTCCAGGCTTCCTCGCCGGAGGCGGCAGCGTCCGGGAGCGCTTCTGGAGCGGCGGGCTGAGACATAGACAGGGCAGTGCTTAAAACTGGTGGGGGAGCGATGAATAGGAGCCAAGAGGTGTTTGGCGGCTATAGGGGGCTACCAGACCGGAATTAGGAGACTTGTTCTGCTGTAAGGGCGACCTCCGGAGGTTGCGGCTAAGTCACACAACTGGCAGAGGGAAATCCGAAGTGTATTAGAGACAGTACATATTACAGGGAAGTAACTAATCACCTGGCAGAGGGAAATCCGAAGAGAACAAGTCTAAGAATTCCTCTGCCACGGCGTGGCGCATCAGTGCGGGGGTGGGGGCGTGAGAACGACTGTACAACATCTCGGAGAAGTCCGACGACTGCAAGGGAGCGTCCCGGAGACCTCCGGGATGGCCCGAAAAGGAAATGGCCGGAAAAGGAAGTCCGGAGGGTCCCGGAGATCTCCGGGATGGCCGGAAAAGGAAGTCCCCTGACAGCTCTTGCACTAACAACTAGGCCCATATGTGGTCAAGCGACAGGTCGGACTCCTTGCGTACCGACTCTGGCTGCCCACTGGGATGTGTTGACTGCACCCGGTCTTCAACATGGTCAAGCTCTCACCCACCCTGGATAATCCCATCCCTGGCCAATGAGCTCCTCCTCCACTGCCTCCCATCCTTGCTGATAACAGAGCAGAGTACAAAGTGGAGAAGATCCTGGACAGCCATTTATTCCAGCGCAAACTACAGTACAAGGTCAAGTGGAAGGGCTACGGTATTGAAGACAACTCCTGGGAACCCGCCAAAAACATTCACGTGCCCGCCCTCGTCCGGGACTTCCACCGCAACCATCCTATGGTGCTCCAAGTCATTTACAGCCTCTACCCTATCTCCCCAACCGACCATGCTATTCACGAACTGTTCTACCCAGTATGTCAAGATGCCACACATTAGAGGGGGGGTGATGTCAGGGGACTTCCATTTCCAGAACTTCCTTTTTTGGATCCCCAGAGTTCTTCAGGGATTTCTGGAGATCGCCAGAACACTCCCGCACCTTCCAGGAAGTACTGTACATGTCAGGAGACTCCTCATCTCTCCCTTCTTTCACTCTTTATTCCTTCATTCTTCCTCTATTTATCTCCTTATTTCTGCTGCTACTCCTTTACTTTACTGCTTCCATTCTTTCAACACCATTTATTAGTACTATTCTCAGCCCTTGAGGTGCTCTGGTTCTTTAGTTATCATTCAGACAAGTGTAGCCAATGCTTCCAGAGGCTTAGTTATCTTGAAGCTAGTCTCCAAATTACTAAGCAAGTCACATGAGACATGTGCATGACCTCTGGCAATGGCAATTTCCGAGTTTTTGATTATTTTTGGAGATTTTCCCTTTTTAGATTATAAAATTTATTGTGGCTTTTGTCATGCTGTACAGTTACTTCCCATGCTTCTAGAGCCTTAGAAGCGTCACTCCTGGCATCAGGAATCCCTAGACTTGTTCTCTTTGGATTTCCCTCTGCCAAGTGAGTAGTTATGGTTGTATTACCTATATATACTTTGGATTTCCCTCAGCCAGAAACAATGCAGAGGTATATTGTAAGGGTGACCTCCGGAGGTTGTGGCTAAGTCACACAACTGGCAGAGGGAAATCCAAAGAGAACAAGTCTGAGGATCCCTCTGCTGCAGCGCAGTGCATCAGCATGGGTGGTGGAGGCATGGAAATGACTGTACTATAAGGGCAACCTCTGGAGGCTATGGCTCAGTCACACAGCTGGCTTTGCCTGGCATATTGCATGGTACCAGTGACCTGTTGGCATCATGTGATGTAAATAATAGAGAAAATCCCTAAATAAATAACACACATGGGTGTCCTTTGGCCGCAACACCTGCTACTTGTAACCAATATACTTTCCACGTAGAGTCTGCACCAGTACTTCGTCCCCTGACAGACAATTAATCATCATGGAGGAAAGTGAGAACATGGTACATGATGTTGGATGTTCATGTGAAGTTGACCACAACATACCCTTCTGCAGACCTGATATGCAAAACTCTCAATTGGAGCCAATCTTTGCAATAATCACAAAGATACAAGCCTTGTAATTGTCACGACCCACTAACTCTGCAGCCAGCTCTGAACCTTGCTGCCACCCCCAGAGGTCCCAGAGAATGACTCCTCCACCAGCCTCACAGCCCCAGACCGACCCCTGCCAGTGATCTTACTTCCACAACCATCACTAAGGCCACTGTCAATCACCTTGGCCATCACCGAGCGCTCCCAAAAAGTCACGCAAACTCTCGGGACATCACCGACTCTTCCTGGACATTGCCGGCCCCCTCCAGCAATCATGCCATCACGTGCATCACTCGGCCATCACATCACCTCCCTTGCACATCACTGCTCCTGGAAGCCCCTGACGCCACTGCCGCCACCTGATTGCCACCGACACCCGCCACTATACTCGATTGGAACCAATACCCGCCAACTCGTATAGAGTCCTGGAGCTGCGCTCAGACCCAGAGATCAAGGGGTTGGCCTGGGACATACCCGCAGGAGTACTTAAGTAGTAGGATAAGAACTTAGTCGGTAGTCTTGATATTGCATAATCCACACTGTATTGTTGCCCAGTGTTTTGTTTTGTGTTCCCCAATTTATTTCTGCTTGTGTTTTGTGACTCCATCTTATATCGTGCCCATTTCTAACTCCGTCTTGTCTTGTGTCTTGTACTTGTCTTGAATCTCTTGCCTCGTACTTCTCTCTCTCTCTCTCCCTTGCGACTCTTTTCCGGTTTAGTCCTAACTCATGCTTCCTTTCTCCTTTACAGTTTCAACTCTTCTCCAGTCCCAGCCTTGTTTTTAACTACACTCCAGATTCATTTCTCTGTGTCTCTCTCAGTTCCGATCCAACTCTATCTAATCTTGCCTCACCCGCTCGGCTTGAATTGTAGAGCCCATAACCTTCCTCGCCTCACTTCTCTTAATTGACATCACTCTTGGACTTACCCAGAACCCCGTGCACTCGCCTCCCATCTTGTGGTTGCCCCGGAGATTCTTTAAATGCTTGTGCCCATCCCAGAGCATAGCGTTTTACCCCCGGAGCCCTCGTAGGTCCCGGAATTGTACACTGGAGCTATTGTGTCTTCCCGTAAGGGTCTTGCTCAGTGGACTGAGCCTCCGTGATCAGCAGAACCTGACAATCCTGCTCTCTGGGCGTGAGTGGATAAACCTTGCAGTTGGCCAGCTTTGAATCTGGCAGAGTCCCACTGTTTGCGCTCCAGGAGGGAGTCAAACAAGGCCTTGGAAAAGACGTCCTCAAAGTCATGTAGATGGTCAAGGACCACATCCCGGAAGGCCCTTGGTGGGGTGTTTGCCGCGAAGGCCTGGGCCAGCCACTTGGAAGTGGTCTGGCTGGCCCAAATCTCCTTCGCAACCAGTGGGAGTCTTAGCGTAGTGGCGTAGATGTGGTCTCCTACCTTGATGGCTTTGTCTGGAAGCTCTGGGTCCAGGGCGGGTAGGAATTCCCCCTCACGTCCGTCTTCCTGGCTGGAGTCTCCTCTGCTATGTCTGTCGTCCTTGTAGAGGGCCTCTCTATGAGGGAACACCAGAGGCGGGGGGTTCAGCAGGTCAAGGTCCATGAACAGGAGGTATCCCACCTGACATGCCCAGATAGCTGCGCGTTCCCACATTGCGGTGCACTGCTCCTTTTTTACTTCATCTGCACAGGTGGTGCAACGCCGGAGGCACCGACTCATGCTGATTTCCCCTGAGGCCCAGTCAATCTTGTGTAGGTGGCTGCCTGTCCCGACTTCATATAGGACAGGACCCATGCAATCTTCAGCTCATCAGAAACAAAGTCATTGCTACAGAGTTGGATGCAGGATTGGAGGAAACATTCCCCAGACACGCAGTCACCATTGTATGCATTGGGGATCACCAAGCAGGGGATATTGGAGCGCTCCCACACTGGAAGAGGGGATTGCGTAGTGCGAGGGTGTTGCACTGGTGGGATAGGTGGCAGGGGGGTTGGCTGCCGCCGGAGCAAGGCGTTCAAGGAGCGTGCAAAGGGAATCGGAAATGGTTTTGGTGGTTTGGCGGAGGTGGGAGGGTTCAGCAGTGTGCTGAGTAAGGGAAGCTTGAGTGAGTTGCACCTGCGTTTCTAGATGGAGCAGACAGATCCAGGCTTCCTCGCTGGAGGCCATGGTGTCCAAGAGAGCTTCAGAAACGGCTGGTTGAGACATAGATAACGTTGGTGCTTAAGCCCAGTGGAGAAGCAACAGATAGGAGCCAAGACAGGTTCGGCAGCTATAGGGGGCTTCCAGACTAGGATTAGAAGACTTGTTCTACTGTAAGGGCGACCTCCGGTGGTTGCGGCTAAGTCACACAACTGGCAGAGAGAAATCCAAAGAAAATAAGTCTGAGGATCCCCCTGCCACGGCGTGGCGCATCAGCGCAGGTAGCAGAGGCATGAAAATGACTGTACAGTACTTCTCAGAAGGCACAGGAGCGTCCTGGGGATCTCTGGAAATCCTTGGAGAACTCTGAGGAGCTGAAAAAGGAAGTTCTGGAAATGGAAGTCCCCTGATATATATGATTACAGAGCATGCTATGAGTGCAGTGGAACATGAGGCCTTCCAAAATTATGGCAAAGTGCAAATACTGTCACACTGGGGAAAAAACCTGTATGATAAGAATGTATATCTTCCAAAGTCATACAATTGAGCATAAATGTATGTAAAAGTGCAGAACACAGGTGTGCAGAGCATGGGGAAATGAGGAATGCAATTTAAGCATATTAACATGTAAATAAGGACACCTTACATTGAAAGAGAAGAGGAAAGGGCCAATGCATGCCAAGTGCCAAGCCTTTCCACATGCAAAAGTCTTTTTTAATTATCTTCTTTTCATTCCTTCTCCCATCTATTTGACCAATCACACAAGCAAGATGAATTACATATTAAGTAGCATGTGTTTACTAAGGATTGCCAAGGGGGCTTGGCATCAACAAGAAGTTGGTTTTTGCAGAAAACCACATGGGATCTGGCAATATATATGAAAATAAATTTTGGTTAAAACTGTCATTAGGCAAACTAAGCAAAGATTCTTGTCCTCTATGTGCCTGCAGCTTCAATGTTGTGGTCTGTTAGACATCTAAGTCCTTTTTTAGATTTTTTTTGGATTTTGGACGAATGACAATCCTTGAATAAAGTATGTAATCAGGCACATTTGATGCAGGTTCAATGCTCATGTTAAAAACTTGGATTATCATCCTCATAATACAATATGAATTAGCATGTTACAAATGCACTACACTACTAGATATGGTAACAATCCATTACATACTCCTTTGAGACTAGTGACAAGTTAGTCTAAAAAAGGATCTACTACTGTGCTTGCTAAGAATATATTATAGACAATAAAAACAAAAAAAAGGTGGCAGCAGCCGCTCAGTTCAAGAGTGCAATTCATGCAACCTAATGAGCATAAGCACAGCTGCACTGCCAGGATAAAAACAGTGCCCATTCAGGCAGAACAATATGTTATCTGAATCAGTCCTAGGTGCTGAATAGGCATGGTGAGTCAGCTTACAGTTGTGTCAAGCATGCATAGATCATGGTATAGGGCATGCAGAGCATGCCACACTAATATTGCAAAAGTAACTAAAACATTTAACATAGCTGATATGCTAGTCAATGAGTGTAAAACTCATATTTACCTAATAAAATTTTTATGCAGAATGTGCTCCCTAGTTGTCCATTGGTCCCAAAACTGCTCCTGTCTTACTAGTCATCATCACATTGCCTGTTGCAATATTAGTCAAAGGGGTAGAGGACTCTGATTCTTGAGGTGGTGGGGTCTGAGAACCCTCTGCAAGTGAATCTGCCATCAGTGTCTCAGTCACTATGATGTTAGTTGCAAGAGGCAATGGTAGCAGTATACCATGTGCAGCCGTTTTCTTTCATACTAGACCCATATTTGTGTCCATTCTGATGTAGTAATAGAGGCCAATAACTTTTAGAGAACTAGGTGCAACATGTTTTTTGTCATGCTTGAACATGAGGTGGTAGTAGTCTTCTTTGGACATTTCATGCTATTCATATTGTGTAATGGCCAAGGGAGTACCATTGAACTTCAAACTACCTTACCATCCTCTAAAACTCTTGTCATTCTCTGAGCCCCTCTGACTAGTGGATTCTTTACTCTACAGAGATCCCCCAAGTCAGTGGTCCTTGACAGCTGGATTTAAGCCTTGAATTAGCCTTACAAGGCCTTAACCAAACAAGATAAAGTTGAGGCTAAATTCAAGCCTTGGATTTGGGGGAGGAGGGGGGAGTTTGAGGGCTAAGTCTACACTGAGCATCTACAAAAGGCCCATGCTGAAGACATGGGTTGCATAGCTTGTATAAATTACATCAGGAAACAAAGAAATATCAACAATGATAACCATAGAATGGAGGGACGTGTGGTGTAGCAGCAACACCCTCAAGTCTAACTCCTTGAGTGGCCAAATGCTGACAAATATTGCAGCAAGAGGTTATGAGTTCAAACTGTGTCCCTCCACCCAAGTGCCTAACTCTACAACCACCATGGGGTGCCTGGTGTTCAGCCGCATGAAGGGAAGGTTTAGTGGGTATTATGGATAAAAAATTCATGAGTCTCACACTGTCTCTTAGACAAAAATCTGAGATTTGTGAAATGCATTCCTGCCCTGGTAACATGGAGGTTCAATCCCTTTATGGAAGCAGTTTATCCACAATATCCCAGCCTGTAGAGGTTGTCTTTGAGAACTGTCTACAGTGTCCACAGTGATACCACCAAAAAATAAAAATAAAAAATAACCATAGAATTACAATTAACAATGTGTTAAATGATTGTGTACACACTCAAGTCAGGATAATGCATTACCCTTCAGCACACAACACATTATTACACTTGAGAAACTGTCAACAGCAAAAACTATAATGCATGAAAAATAGGCATCTCTAATAATAGCCAAAAATGCATTGGGGGTGTGTGATTACAGAAAACCCTGCATGAATATATTAGCATAGGCTAATGCTCCATTCAATAGTTCTTGTGAGCACATGTGGTCCATAGTATATTGCATATAAATATGTCTATTATTACTACATACATGTCAACATATATTTATAAAAGAAATTTCTGTGTTTGTATCCAAAGTGTGACATATGCATACCAGGGATAGTTATATTGATATAGATCAAAAAGACTATAATTCCTCTTCATCTGCAACATGAAGGACTGTTCCATATGGAGGGAGCCTGACAGTCTGATAATTCTTCAGAAACTCTACAATGGCATTATTTTTGCTGTCTGCAATATCAAACAATGCATTCTCTTCAGTATCCTTTACTGTCCTATCCCATCCACAGTCAAGCAAACACTTTGCAGCCCTTATATTTTCAAAACTCCTTATATTTTCAAAACTCCTTCTATTTTCAAAACTCCTTCTATTTTCACAACTCCTTCTAGTTTCACAACTCCTTCTAGTTTCAAAATGAGATACTTTACCATAGTAATAATTGTGGGATGGTTTGGCACCTTGATCCAGAAGGTATATTACTATATCAGATTTTTCCCAGAAAACAGCATATTCAAGTGCTGTACATGAATAATCATCCCATTTTGTCTGAGCAGAAACTAGAGCTGGCTCCTGTTCAACAAGAGCAATGACCATATCCAAATTGTCAGCATCTGCTGCTTCATGCAAAGCAGTCCAACCTTCATTAATACAACAATTGAGGTCTATTCCTTGCATCATTAGATCATGAAGATCTTCTGCATTTCCATATCTTGCACAATGATGCAAGAAGTCACCACTTGATTTAGTTTGAGATTGAAATAGATTAGAACCACCCCAATTCAGTAAGCACCTAGATAGGGTACAATGCCTTTTTTTGAGTGCTTTTTCATAAGCATCAGCCAGTGCTTTCATTATTTGAGAATTCCAGGCCTCTGAGTCATATGACCAGTCTATATTTAACAGAGATTGACAATGATAGATCTTCATGAAAGTCACAATCAACTGGTCATATGTAGTATTCTTTCCAATTTCATCTGCCATGGAAGATGTTGAACACTTATCTGGCAACTCCAATAAAGAATATATGATTGAAGAGAGAAAAAGATCATTTGCTGCCCTGGTGATGTAACGCACTGGTGACATTTCTTTAAGCAAGCCACAAGCACCCTCAATAACAACATCCTTGACTGAGTGATTAGATGACTGGTTGAATACCCAATTCAAGGATTTGAGAGCATGACGTGTATTAAGAGAGGTAGAATTCAACACTTGATCATGCTCCTTTTTTTTCACAGACTGTTTAAGTTTTGACAGTGGTGGCATCCAGTGTGATGGCAATTGATTGGAATTCTGGATAAATAGATGCCAAAGATTCTGGCAGCTGCCTATTATAGTGACAAGAGCAAACAGCAGAAGTCGAGCTAGAAACAAGATGAAGGGGATGCAGTATGGACAAGCAATGTCAAAAGCTGGAATCATGGAGGATCCAAAGTAAAAGAGAAACGTAAAAGCAGTGATTACAGCAACAACTCCACAGATTGGATGGGACAATTGCGAAACATAAAGAGCAAGCCCGACAAGAAATATTGCAACTGAGCAGTGTAGGATCAGTGGAAGAATTTCAATGATGTCACCAAGTTTGTATTTCACAAGTCCATCAAAGCGTATTTGACGGATTAAAGCACGGGTTCTGGCACCACCGGGAACAATTG
Organism: Termitomyces sp. MG148; assembly: GCA_003313785.1. NCBI lineage: Eukaryota > Fungi > Basidiomycota > Agaricomycetes > Agaricales > Lyophyllaceae > Termitomyces > Termitomyces sp. MG148. Next base: position 9,384 of record QLOM01007956.1, read on the forward strand.
CAGTATATGCCTATGCATTCATGTCAGATGACTGAGACAAGGCGAAGGGAGCAGACAAACTTGAATCCATTGTTTAGCCAGAACAGATAGGAGAGCAGTCGACAATGAGAGAGCAAGGCTAGTGAAAAAGAGTCCATTGACCCACACATCAATCGAAGTATATGTCAGACTTTGGGGACCTAGAGATGCTGTAGGCACAGTATTTATGCTCGTTCTATTTCCAGCGGCTCTCAATAATTGATTGGTTTCAACGAGGAGGGAAACCATAATCTGGGCGTTATCTGGCTGGAGCGCCTGAGATGTTTGAGCAACAAACGTCGTGACCACTGCCGAAAAGAGCGCGGCCTGTCTTGTAGTTTGAGAAGACTGATTAGGGACACACATGCGACCACTCACAAAAACGAGGATACCATCAAGGATGTTTCGAAAGCCTGCAATCATATCTGCATCATGACTTTCTGCTTCGTCGAGATAGACATTCCAGACGCGCGCATTCTCCTTCGCTTCTTCCCCCTGTTTTTCGGCGGGATAAATCTTTGTGTAATCATAATTACGACCACCTTGGAACTAGAGTGTGAATAGATATCATTTCACAACAGAAATCATGACAGTACCCAAGTTAGGGGTGCCAAAGGTTGAAAAGCGCGATGCATGCAAGAGATTCAGCATGGTGTGGGTAAGAAAGGATGGTCTTCACAGCACTTCACAGCCTGAGTCCTAGTAGAGTCACGGGCGCAATTGGATAAGTAAGCAGATCAAGAAGGGATGATAATTCGTGACACATTTGTGATCGTGTTTCACCTTGTCTGAAATGGAACAAGGAGATTGCACGAGATACCATGGCCATTCCGCGTCTTTCTCATTAAGACGTACGTTGTTTAACCCTTTCCCTACATTGGTGTGAATCTAAGTGTAATGCTGTCATCCTTTTCTGTCTGAACAGCCCGCCCAACGTCCATTAGATATAACCAGATACGACTCATCGCCCTATCAACGAACATTGACGCATACACAGATTGGACTGCACCTGGCACGTTCACAACGTTTTCCTCTCCGAGTTTGCTTCGTCGAACATGCTCGTCGAGTCGAGCTGTCCTCATTGTTAACCTGATATCCTCCAATCGTCCCTCGTTCGCTCCAGTCTTAAAGCGCCAACCTGGGTACTCAAACTCGAATACCCATTCCCGATAAGGATCTCGGCTCTCCTCGCAAGCTCTGCAACCATCCAATCTGCTTCCTCCCCACCCAATCGGTACCTGCCCCAAATGCGTTAGCAGGCCCGCCAACCCACCCCGCCCTCTTCACGTGCACCGCGTCAGAACTGTAGCACTGCGCATATACGAAGGTGTGCTCCCACGCAACGTCGCGTGCGTACGTGGGGTTTGTCCTTCACGAGGGAGTCGATGATTAGGACGAAACGGTGCAGAGGGGGGTAGCAATGGGTTATTTATTACGGAGGTATGATTTGTTGTGTCCAGGGAGGGTGGAAAGATGGAGGGTTTAAGAGAGGGGAGGGTGGCCCAGGTTGTGAAGCCTGTTTCGCGCTCTGCGAGGGTTTCGCAGTGCTCTTTGAAATCCCCCAGATGATTATGCTGGTGATTCAGGTGCTGGAAAAAAAATCGAGGGAATACGTGCCTCGGCGGAAGTGAAGGGTTATGCAGGGACTTTCGTCCGGCGGATTAGCTTGGGCGGAGGTTCAGGCAGTTTTGTGCGTGTTGCGCTGTGGTACGGATGGCATCCGACCACTCAAAGCAACATGTTAGGTATTTCTGAAACTCTGGTCGTATCTCATGAAGAGCCAAAAGAGAGCGAGGTAACTGTCGTCAGTATAACACTTATGAATCACTTATGAATGCGACGTATGTACTAGCATGGCCATCAGGGTTGGGGATTATTTCGTACTCTCGAGTACAATTGATCCACTTTTCTCCCTTACATAGGTCGCATCTTCCTTCAGAAGTAGCGCCTGCAGAGATAACTTCTGTTGTGCGTTGTCCTGGGATACTGACCCCGCCAACGACACAGTAACGGTCTCCTCTAGGGGGACCACTGTTTGGCTTGTGCCACGCCGTTGCTTCCCGGTCCCGAGGTGAAGATTCTGAAGGCTTCTGCAACCGAGCCCTTTGTGACCAGGATTGGTTTGAAATTACGTGTGTTGTTCGACTCCGCGGGGGCCTTCTTCTCTAGCATGGATATAGCTCTTTTGGAGCAAAGATTTGGGTGGATACAGCCTGTCGCATCTCATACAACCCCTTCACTCGCATTCTGTTGAGTCCCTGTGGCATTATACCTCCGTCGCGTAGACCAGGGATACCGCTTCGCCCGCGGTTCCTATTTTATGATTAGCTCTCAAACGTTCCGCTATTTTTCCACCATCGAAATTCCTGAGTCTGTGCGCAGCAGATACCAAATCGGCATACTGTCTATTGTCCCTCTGTCGAGTGGCCAGGGACTCAAGCCGGTTGAACTCCTTTGCCGTTTTAATCAAGTTGGCTATAAGTCACTGTAATAAAATAGCTGTAATTATAAATTGTGGTGCATTCTGCAAGTGTTCTGGTAATTTATATTCTTGCGAGACTGATTATCTATCATGGATCTCGGAAAGAGTTTTCAATCGGCACAT